>APFE030275317.1:3085-36869 GCA_000404065.3 Pinus taeda
ATGAACTGCACTTCTGTCAAACTGCCAAGGTCGTCCTAACAGCAAATGACAGACATCCATTGGCATGACATCGCAAAGAATCTTGTCCTTATACTTACCAATCTGAAACTCTACCTCACACTGTTCATCAACTAACAGTTGATGCCCCTTCTGCAACCACGATACTTTGTAAGGAGTGGGATGTTTCAGCTTCTTTAATCCCAGCTTGTCCACCATCTCCACAGCTACCAAATTATTGGTACTCCCACTGTCAATGATTACCTTACAGCACTTACCTCGTGACTTGCAAACAATGCGAAACAAAGATTTTCGCTGATCTGGTTCTGCAACTTCCTTTGCTGGTTTTAACAGCACCTTATTCAACACCAAGGCTTCACCTATCTCAGGTGTGTTCTCCGCTTCTTGCAGTGCCTCCTCAACATCCTCCGGCTGAGCAATATAGGTGCCTCTCCCACCTGCTGGTTCACCCTCAGGACAGTCATATGACTTATGTCCCATTTTGTGACAACAATAACATTGGACAGTTCCCCTTCCTTGACCAAATCCTCATCCTCTCTGAGCTGGTCGTCCTTCCCTGTTGCTGTTGTCCTTATCTGTTGCACTAGCAGATTTGGAACTACTGCCCTCTTCATTTGGACTTGCACCTCTACCTCTGCCATAAACTTTGCCTTTTCCTCTGCCAGAACCACCTCCTCTCGTGGTGTTCTGTTTCCTGTTTATCTTCTCCTCTGCCTTCAGTGCAAACTGATAGGCTTCATCCAGTGTTTGTTGTGAGAGAATACCAATTTCGTCTAAAAGCTCCCCTCTCAAGCCATTTACAAATATGGTTGTTTTCTCTGAGGTATCTTCCACATACCCTGCTCGCATATTCAATTTATAAAACTCCTCTATAAACTCCCTAACAGTCATTCCTCTTTGTTTCAGGTTCTGCACCTGCCTATACAACATAATCTGATAGTCCTTCGGTAGGAACTTCTCCTTCAGCTTTGCTTCCATTCTGGCCCATTTCTTGATTGGTTGTTTGTTCAATCTTCTCCTTTCCGCCTGAACGCTGTCCCACCATAAGGACGCATGTCCTTTCAGCTTAGTGGCGGCAAAATTTACTTGCTTGTCTTCACTGGTTTCCTCAAACTCAAAAAATTTATTAACTTCACTCAGCCAATCTAACGACACATCTGCCGATAAACTTCCGTCATAGGTAGGCAACTCATGCCTCGGCTTATGACTGGATAGCAAAACTGACTTTAATAATTTCAGTTCCGGTGTTACTCCCTCATACTCATCCTCCTCTGGTTCAACTACCTCTTCATCACTGTTATCTGCTGGGTTTCTTCTTCCTCCAGCCTCTATCACTGCCAATCTTTCACGCAAGACTCGTATCTCCTCTCGTAATCCAGCATCTATTGGCCTGTGGACTGTTCGTCCTCTTCCTCTTCCTCTTCTCTCCTCTTCCTCTTGCTTCACCTTCACCTTCTACCTGTTCCATTAGTTCTGACTCAAAAACTAGCTCTGATACCACTTATGATGGCTTCCTGCCGTTTGACACAAAATATCTCTGACAAAGGCCCGCGTCCGGACGCTCTTTATGGTTGACCTTAAATGTTGGTACTCTCCTCGAAAAGGGTTTAGGGTTCGGGAAAGGTCTTTTACCGGTTGTACCCACACCTGCCGGTTCTCTTCACACCAGCCCGACTTTTGTCAACTCAATGCTTCGTCATTCTGTCATTGTTGTTGTTCTACCGCGCCGAAACTTGCTCTGTCTGTTAGGAACCTCTGGTTCTCTATGTGTTGGTTCGGATATCGACTCTGTGGCTATCTCTCGGCTTCAGTGGTTATGGGCGGTGAGTTCTTGATGGCCTGTGAAGGCACATTCGCTCTGCACGATGACAATTTGCTAACTGTATATCTGGTTATTCATTTTTGTTTTGAGGTCAGCACTGTTCAATCTAGTTAATTGTTTGTTTCATTTCATGGCAGGTCCATTCTCCAGGTCCTGCGCTTCGCCCCTAATGTTCAGGTAAGGAATGGCTCCTTGATACAGTATTTTTGCCTTTCTCCTTCAGGTTTTGTTAACTGTCTCTGCCACTGTCTTTCAGGTTTTGTTTATGGTTGTGTTTGTATCCTCCTCGGCGCCCAGGTCTTCTGGTAAGACCCCTGGTCCTCTGGTTTCTTTCTTTCAATCTTAAATGCTCATATATGTGTTATATAGGTCTCTAACCTTTGTTGGTTTGGTTGCAGGTGAAATCCAGATGACTGGCCTGTGCTCGCGGTGCTCCTAACCGACTTCTCCTCACGCGCTTTCCGGGTAGTGTCTCACATATATTACTGTAGCTAATTGTATGTAGTCTCTGGTTCTTAGGATAGTTTACTTGTGCTGTGGGACGATAAAGGTTCTGCTATTTGTCTATAAGATGGTTTCTCTTTGCCGTTGTCTCGGCCTTACTCCTGTATATGATTGTCGAACTCCTTTCAAGTCAAACCCTTGTGGGGTTTTACGGACTTTTAATCTGTCGCCGTATGTAGAATTATTTTGTTGTATTATGGACAGTTCAGGGTTTCGAACCCTTCCCCTGCTACTTTCTATTTTCCCCGCTTTGTAAAACCCTAGGGTTTATCCAAACCCTTGTCTGTTGACTCCGTCAATGATTACGGCTGTAACTATTTGGATTCTGGTTATATATTTATGTTGTTGAGATTCTATTCCATTGGTGACTATGCCGGTGCTGAAGCGTTGTTCTATTGTGTCATTCGTTGTTCGAATGTTAAGTTATAATGCTGGTTCTGTTCTTCAAATTCTCATTTTATTTTAATGTGCTGCTTTACTTGATATGCTGAACAGTATATGAGGGTTTTGTATATCGTATGAAAAGATACAATATTTTGTTTCTCTGCTACGGCACTGTACTCAATCTTTTAATTAATCAGGGGGGTTCTTAGAAATACCTGTGTTTCTCCATTTCGTATACACAGATTTTGTTCTCTGGTTATGGAAACGTCTGAACTATTAGTGTCCGCTTCTCCTACGCTTTCGTCTGGGTGTTGGCCTGTGTGTACAGCCTTGTATGCCCTCTGTCGGACAGTGTTGTGACTGTCACGCCGCTCCACTTACAGATTATCTCTATCTTTTACTTCAACTCAATTTGATTGTACAGAAAAATAAATTATAATGTAAGAATTTGCCTATTACAGTGATGAATAATGAAACGAATAAACAATAAGTATTGATTTTGGAAATGACTGTAGCATTCTATATTTTTTTTTCATTCATATGAGAGAGGAACCTCTTACAATCATGTCCCTGCTGTTTTTAAACTCAAAGAACCTAACTGTTCTTTCTCAGTCGAAACTAACCCAACAGATTTGGGCAACTGTTTTTATCTAAACGTCTATAACTAATACAATGCTTTTAAAGAAAATTAATTTAACTAACAGTTATGTTTCTGTTTGTAATTTCCAAATAAGACAGAATCAGTGCATGAAATAATTTAACCGAATCCTATCAGCATACTAAAAAAAAGTAAATAAAAACAAGTAAATGAAATAAAATAACTGACAAGGTTTTGACACCTGTCCAATTATACGTAATGACTGTGTGTTCTGTTTCTCTCTGAGACTGCCAGCCTCATTCTGCCTCCTCAGAGCTGGATGCTCCTGCATCATCATTCTTGTATTTGATCACCCTCAGACTTATGACTCCATTGCCTAATGGATTTTCCTTGCATTTTCAACAAAATATTTGAAAAAACCAAATGCATAACTCATAACTAGCCTAATATCTCAAAAAAACAAATCTAAAGCCAATAGAGAGATCCCTCTTTGAAGATGGAAGGGCTAGATGTCAGCTTTGCAAGCGGTTTTGTGGTTACCTCTGGGTTTCTCTCACAACCTTGGGAAATTATGGAGTGATAGCAATCCCAACCTACTTGGATGTGAAACTCTTCGTCTGGTGCACCCAAGTAAGGAAGTTTCCATTAAAGTTGAAGTTGAAAAGCTTCTCAAAATTGGCTTTATTTACCCCATACCAATGATAGATTGGGTTTCCAATATCGTTCTAGTAACTAAAATGAAGGAAACCATATGTGTCTATGTTTATTATCGAGATATTAATTGAGCATGTCCTAAGGATAATTACCCAACTCCCCTTAACAACCATATTATCGACGAATGTGTTGGGAGTGAAAAATTTCCCTTTATGGACGGATTTTCTTAATATAACCAGATTAATATCCTTCCTACTGATCAACATAAAAATGCCTTTATCTATCCTTGGGGGACTTTCTCTTATAAAAATCTTCCTTTTGGCCTAAAAAATAATGTTGTCACCTTCCAAAGGGCCATGCATTATGCTTTCCACGATATCAAGCATATCGTTCAGTCATATCTTGATGATTTACCTACACACTCATCTAAACATCAAGACCATCTAGCTCACCTACGAGCAATTTTTCTTCTCTTCCGATACTACAATATCTGATTAAATCATCATAAGTGTGTTTTTTGCACCGAATCTGGTCATCTCTTAGGATTCGTAGTGTCCAAATAAGGCATATAAATCAATCCTCTTGATGTTGAGGCCATTTTCAATCTCCCACCTCCATCTTCTTTACACCAAATTCAAAGTTTTCAAGGGAAGGAAAACTTTCTTTGTCGCTTCATCCCAAACTATGCTGAGCTTGCCAAGGGTTTTACTCACCTTTGAAGAACAGGGTCCCATTCATTTGGGATGACCTTTCTCAGAAGTCCTTTGATGCTTTAAAGACCGCACTCATTAGCTCACCTTTGTTGCGTCCTCCTAATTACCATCGTGATTATTCCCTATAATTGGTCGTCACTAATAGGACCACTCATATGGTGTTGGTTCAATATGATGACAATGGAAATGAGCATGTTATCTACAACTTGAGTCATAATCTCTTTGATGATGAGACTTGGTATGCCCATGTAGAGAATTTGGCATTGGCAGCAATTCATGTTGTCTAACATTTTTGCCACTACATCCTCCTACGCAAAACTATAGTGATAACTGATTGTAACCCCATGACTTATATTTTGTCTCGACAGTTTCTTGGGGGGAAATACTCCAAATGGATTGCCATCATGTAGGAGTTTGACTTAGAGTTCAATAAAGCTAAGTGAAAGAAATCATTTGTTTTTGCTGAATTAATTTGTGATCTTCCCTCGACATACATGACTACTATATCTGATGAGTTAATTCCTAGTGAGTCTCTCTTCCTTATTAGCACCCATGATCCATTGTACAGAGATATCATCATATATCTCTAAACTCAGACCTTTAGATCAAATTTGTCTCGCTCTGAATGACACCGAATCTGGTACCAATCCCAAACCTATCACATTATTGGTGATAACTTATACCACCTTGGTGTGGATTCATTCCTTCGACGATGTCTGATGCATGAGGAAGTTGAGAAAGCTTTAAATGGTTGCCACTTTCTAGCCTATGGTAGTCATATGTCAAGATATGCTACCGCTCAAAGGATCCTTTGCGTCGGTTGTTTTTTGCCCTCTATTTTCAAAGATTTTATTCTTGTGTCTAGAAATGTCATGCTTACCATATCTACAACTGGAAACAGTGAACCCCACCCACTCTAGGTAACCCTCACTAGGCCAGGGAGCATGGTTACATCATTGTTTTTGTGGATTATTTCACAAAATGGGCCAAGGTGATTCCTACCTATAATTTCAACAGTGAAATTGTGGCTCTATTTCTATTTAACCATGTTATAGCTCAGTTCGGTGTACTACAAGCCATAGTCGACGACCATGGCTCCCATTTCTAGAATCACATGATGAAAGAACTCACTACTCAGTTGGCCATATGCAACAATAGCTCAACTTCTATTACCCACAGGCCAATGGCCAAGTTGAAATTGTTAACAACGTTTTGGTCACCATGCCTCAACGAACCATTGGGATGCACCAAATGAACTGGCATCTCATGTTTTTTTCAGCTTTATGGGCATATTGAAAAACTACCAAAATAGAAATGATATTCACACCTTTCCAATTGGTTTATGGTTTGGAAGACACCCTACTTATCGAATTCTAAATCCCATCATTAAAGCTAGTTGTCAAACTACTTCTTGTAACTTCACTTGAGGAAGAACAATTTCTTTACCTAGAACGTCTTGATGAGACTCTTCGAATTTTTGCATTGGTATCTGAGGCTCAAAAGAGATGATTCAAAGCTCACTATGATCAAATTGTGACCCCTCATACATACATAGAAGGTGACTTAGTCTTACTGTATGATAAAGCTAATGACAAATTAGTTGCTAGAAACTTCGAACCCATGTGGCATGGACCCTATATTGTTAAAATAGTATTAATCAAGGGTGCATATGAGTTAGTTGACTATGATGGAAATCAGTTTTCTGAGCCCCGCAATGGGCTCTAGCTTAAAAAGTAGTATGCTTGATTTTGCGTGAATACTTTGTACATTAGTGTGTGTTTCATTACTGTGTAGTCTTTTAGTGTGATTGTTTGCATTTTTGCAAATTTGTTTTCCCATGCTTACCACGTGTTCCACTTGGTTTATAGATGTCGATGAACCCTCTTCCTTATGTCGGTTTCATTGATGGCACTTGTTGTAGTACACGAAATCTATCTTTCGTTGCATTAGCATTCTTTGATCCCAATGATGAGTTAGTGAGTTTACAGGGCATATGTTTAGGTCATACAACTAATAACATAGTTGAATATGGTGCAGTCATCGAACTGTTGTCATAAGCTATTGCTCTTGGTATTAGAGCGTTAGTTTTTAAACTTGATTTAAAACTCATTGTTCTACAATTAAATAAGCATTATTCTGTCAGAAACCCTAACATTTTGAGGACGTATTTACGTGTTCATCTTTTGGAAAGAAATTTTGATCACATCACATATCAACACATTCCAAGACATCTAAATACATTGATAGATGCATTAGCAAACTATGTTGTAGATCAAAATTTGCAGCATATGTAAAAATGAAAACAATGGCATAATAGGAACATCAAGTACATAGGGTAAACATGTTATAATATAAATATATTATAATATTAATAATATATTTAAATATATATATAAATATTATAAATATGAATTATATATATATAATAATAGAGCAAGAGAGAGAGGAGAGAGAGAGAGAGAGAGAGAGAGATATATATATATATATATATCTATATATTGTAAAATGTTTATTACATCAAAAATCAAAATCTGTGTTCTAAGACACATGGCTTCTCGAGCCTACATAAGTGCATAAAATAAAATCGGAGACATGGATATCTACCAACATGGTGCTCATGATAGCATGAAATATCCCTAATAACTCAGCCTAACAGCTGACACATTCTAGCTGACAGTCTCACAATATGCCTCTGATACTCGAGTGGCACCTCATCAATCATAGAATACTTTGGAATGCCTCTTGTCAAAGACTCCAGCTTATGTTCCACCTCTACCAAGGGATCAAATCCCTCCTCATAGGGTGCATTCTCATCCTATCGTACCACCCTCCTTGCTATTAGAGAAACCCTTGGAGGTCTCTCTAGTCCCATATCTGTGAAATATCATAAGTTTCAATCTCATCTCACAGAATGAAAAAACATCAAAAAAATTGAAACACTTAAAAAAAATAGTTATTTACCTTAGTCAGTCCATTGTGCTCCAGGTGGTAGTTGGAGATCAGGATCTTCATAGAAACTTATATCGGCATAGGCCCAATCATCTACCATGATGATTTATTTTCGTATCCATCCAAATAATGTTGGGGGGAAGGACATCTATTGACCACCTCCATGACAAAGCATCAACTCACCCCACCTCAGTAGACGTGGATCCCTAGGTACAAGAGTTTCCACCTCTACCCATTGATACCTAAATAATGGGACATGCTCTAGGAAGAACATCACCAAAATTGATCCGTAGCCAAACTGTAACACTGTAGGATTAAGACAATCTACTGCAAACTGGAAGTGAGATTTTATCGCTTCGTGCAAAGCTTGGGCCCCAACTACTCAGACTATAGTATGTAGGATTGTTCTCAATGGAGGGTTTGTGATAGTTTTGACATCAATCTTCTCACACTTTTTGTTGCGAGAATGTGGGCAATGTCTAGCTATCAACATATCATTACTCTCTCCCCCAGTATGAGGAGCAGGAAATTGAACTCATTGGCCACTCCTGGGCAAACATGTGATGAATAGATGTCTGCAATTTCTATTTCAAGTTCTTGTTCCCCTATCATGAACATCTGGTGGTCTGCATACCACCATCCTACCAATTGTTGTAGTAATTCCATCTAGGTTATGATCCCAGGGATATGGAAGAATTTTAGTAGTCCACATTCCCGAAGAGCCCTTATGCAATTTGGATCTTGTGTTTCTTAATGGTCTTCCAATTCATGACCTCTTTCCTTCCACTCAATAACCATTTTCTCCGACAAATAACCTATGAAACATCAATGAACAGAGTTTTAATTAGAAGCTATGGAGGAAAATTTGCAAAACAATTATTAATTTTGAAGATCCATTGAATTGATTTGTTCCATTGTGCTAGCATGTCTGTTTATAAATTTTTCCGCACTTCTAGCGTGATGGAACCTTTGAGCTGAAGGAGAGTAGAGTAGTTCTTATGGGTAAAACCTGCATTGATCACCCCTGACTCAAAAAAAATCAAGGCCTCTTAGCTAATTGTTCTATGGATGAAATTACTTGAAATTGAAATCAAAATGTAGAGAAAGGATAGATCTCTTACCTGCAACAAACGGTTCACCAAACGACGCCCTAGATCGATCACACTCCTCATCTGAAGATCAGGGGAAGATAGGGTAAATTTTACTCTCCAAATTACCAAATGACAAATGGTAAATTTATTTTTACTTTTTTGAGTTTATATAAACTTTTAAAAGTATTTTACCATTTAGGTCAGTTTTTACCTATATTTATATGTTTTTATCGAACCGAGTTACGTTTATTCACATGTGCAGTGACAGGTTATGGCTTATTGGTGAAAGTAATTGATTTTGACTGAGCTATCGAGTTTTATTTTATCTCTTCTTTGGACTCGTAAAAAATAAATGAAAAACAAACCCCCCTGGAGTCATCTTTCAGCTCTTTTTTGACTCTCGAAATATGAAAAGAATGTCGAGAACTTGTTGCTTTGAACTTGTTAAAGTAAATGAAATAATTTCTACTCAGAATAAGTTTAACCCTATCCTGGACTAAGATGGACTAATGTACGAAAAAGGAATACCTTAGTCACATGTGGCTAAGGGGTTCTCTTAAATGCTTTTTTCTACCTTTTCATATTTGAGAGACTATCTACGAAAAGGGACCTTTCGAGTTTCCCTTTTGCCTCTTTTTCAAACTCTTTAAACATGAAAAAGATGTCGATTTACCCCTCTGTCGAACTCATAAAACTGAAATGATGGACTTGTCACCATGATCAGACCGAGCTACTCCTTCCTAGGGATTGTTAAAAATAATAGGATGAACGTGTCGCTTTGAACTTGTTAAAGTAAATGAAATAATGTCTACTCAACATAAGTTTAACCCTATCCTGGACTAAGATGGACTAATGTATGAAAAAGGAATACCTTAGTCACATGTGGCTAAGGGGTTCTCTTAAATACTTTTTTCTACCTTTTTATATTTGAGAGACTATCTATGAAAAGGGACCTTTCAAGTTTCCCTTTTGCCTCTTTTTCAAACTCTTTAAACATGAAAAATATGTCGATTTACCCCTCTATCGAACTCATAAAACTAAAATGATGGACTTGTCACCATGATGAGACCGAGCTACTCCTTCCTAGGGCTTGTTAAAAATAATAGGATGAACATATACGACAAGCATATGCTATCCTCTTCAAGATTTAGATAAAACATAATGAGGTACTCACTAGAAATAGTGGGGAAAAATGGAAGTAAATATGTCATGTATTTTGTATAAAGGCAGCATGTCTCTCTTGAACATGACACTTTTCTATATCTCGTGTCAGGTTTGGGTTATCCTCACTTCGTCACTTGCCTTTCTAGGTTTTGGGAATACATTTTCCTCTCATCTGATTATATCTTATTGTCATCATGACCCTTGATCCTATGCAGAGTCAAACATTGCAAAATTCCGAAGTTGTGTCACCGATATGTTCAAGAGAAGTCCCATATGTAGTTCGAACCACTTATACCATGTTTGACTTTTCTACAACAATCTTAAATCACTCTTATCAACTATGCAAAATCCTATGTTTGATGTTGATGATGTGGAAAACATTATGGCCCTCCTTCGATTGATCACTTCATGTCAACTCTAACTCATTATCCATGAAGATGGTCTAGAAACTCCCTTTGAGTACCTTGGAGCTTGCATGCCTCAATTGAAAGTTCTTCGAATTTGACAATAGGTTCACATCATTGGCCTTTGATCGAATTATTTTGTGAGTGTTCAACTTCAACTTCATTGTTCACACTCGTGGATTGTGTTGTTGTACCTTGAGATCCATTGTAATTATTGGTGGTTTCTCTTGTACATGTTAACAGTTGACATCATTGACTGGTAATCAAGTGGTTTTCTACCATGTTCGACTCTGACATGTCTATTCACATGGTGGGATTCATACTTTGGTTGGGTCTAGACAGATATGAAGACCCTGGTTTCGTCTGATAAATCTAGACTACGTGGAGTTATTAGCTATTCATGATTTTACACATCATTCCTTCTATATGGATGGTTGCATCCATGTCATGGATCCATGCACATGATCCTTTTTACTCGAATGGTTGTGTCCATGTCATGGATCCGTACTCATTATTTTTCTATTCAGATGGCTGCATACATGTTGTGGATTCATGTATTGTTAGATGCCTATTCAAACATGTATTATTAGGCATACTTACATAAGAGATGTCAGATATCTCATATCATGCTTGATTTGCAGGTCTCCTTACGGTATTTCCTCAAGTCCATGCCTTGACTTGTAAAGTGTTTCACCCATCACTCCCTATTCTGCCGTCATGCTTTAGGGGGCATCTGTTACATAGCATTTTGTCACACTTCCCGTCTCATATCCTGAAGCATCAAAATGATGAAAATTTTCATTGTATTTACCATGAAACATATACGGAAGCATCCCTGAAGAAAAGAATAAAAATTTCCCTGAAAGAGTTTCTAAGAAAACTTTTCAAAAACCTAGTTTTCAAGATCAGCATGTTTTGAACGACTAGTTACTCGTGATGGTAACTTGTTTCACTATGCTGAACTAGCGTTGCCAGCACAAATTTTACAAGGAAAACCCGCGTTGAACCTCTTCAAGTAGTTTTTCCTAAAGTGGAGGAGAATTTTCTCTTACTAGAAGTAAGGTGAGTTGGTTACATGGGAATAAGTCCCTAGAGCAAAATCTCCCATTCTTGGTCCTTGATCCTACTTTCATGGATCTTTCCCTTGAGTTGTGGAACCTCTCTCTCCTTTTATGGATCCTTAAATCCTTCTCTTTCCCTATAAATTAGATCCCTACTATCCACAATTGGTTCGTTATTACTTGGTTGCCCTCCTATGCTAAAACTATGCCTAAATGCTTCCCAGTTTGCTAAGGAGAAAGGAGTGCTTGAAGGCCTTTGCTAGGACTTGGAAACTCATCCAAAGGAGGCTTCCAACATCAAGGCTTAATTGGTTGTAGTCTTCCCTTACTTTCTATTAATAATACATTATGTGTTTTCTTTCCATAAGTGTGTAAATCATTACTCATTTAGTGTGATACTCCTTGATATGTCACATAGTTTATGTTAGAATGAATTATGCTATGTATGTCTTTCCCATCTCTGTTTGATCCTCCTTGCAGATATTCATCCACAACGATGTAGAGAGGATTGAACTTGGAAGCAAGAAGATCGAGAATGACATCAGTGGGTGTTAGATTCAGAGTGAGGTAGGACATCTGTCTTCCTTTGTATTTTCTGATATAAGCTAGGAAAGTTTGCACATCTGTGTCTAATTTGTTGATATATGTTGCCATAGGACTAGAGGGATCATTTCTGCCTACAGAAAGAATTTCATTCAGAACACCTTCCTTCACAATGACAAGCTACTACATTCTCACATGACGTGGCATACAAGCATCCCTCAACATAATGATAACAAGGATCTTGACAGTAAAATCATACATAATCGTTGAATTTGTGGCGCTAAATCATGTCAAACGACTATAAACTTTGCCCCTTTCTAACACCATCAAATTTTGGACCCTCGAGAATCTCAAAGATTCCTTCATGAAGATGGCTGAAAAATCCTCTACTTGATTGAAGATTATGAGCACACCATTGTGCTCCCTGTGAAATTCTGTGAAAAATGATTATAAATTTTTCATCATTCTACCTCTATCAAAATTCAACATCCAAGGGAATCTTTTAGATTCCACAAGATTCTACAAATATTCTTTGTTGTTGTATGCCTAAATTTCTGCTTCTCATGAGGGGAAATGGACCACACCATTACGTTCCTTATGAAATTTTGGTTCTTTTGAGTATAAATTTGGCATTTTTGTCACTATCAAAAATCACCCTCCTAGGAATCTTTCAGATTCCTCTAAGATTCTGCATGAGAATATTCCAAGAATATTCTGAGGAATATTCCACTTGAATATACCATCTCTCGAAAATCGCACCCAACCTAGGCTACATTTCAGCGCACAGTTCTGCTCTCCACTATGTGCTTCATTCCTCCTTGTTGCCCCCGGTAAATGAATTATTGTGGTTTAAATAATGTCTTCGGGGGGAGCTTAACCAATGTGAGGCCCATGGGTCGTTAGTGGAGTTTCAATGCTTGGCAGGAAGAGGTTCTAGGTACAAAACCTGACCCTTCCCCAAATTAGAATATGGTTAAACAAATTTTATTAGCATTCTATTTTAAAATGGTGTAACGATTAACAGTGGTCATAGTCAGCGGCTAAGTAACAAAAAGCGATGAATGTGGTGCATGGTATATGTAATGGTTAACGATTATGGAGTGGGGCCACCCGTGGAGCCTATCGAGCAAGTTTGATCCCTGTTGACCCCGGTCTCGGCATTCAACAGTCGTTGTGCCATTACAATATATATTACATAGTTATAATATATGGTTTGTGGTTGGCGGGGTTTGACCACTCGCCAACCGTATTGTAATATATATAACATATATATGTAGTGGGTCATTAAAATGTAATGGGTGGCAGTGTTTGACCACTTGCCAACCATTTAATATATATATATATTATATATCTATATATTATATATATATAAAATAATATAATATATAAATATATATATATATTATATATAGATATATATATATATATATATATATATATATAATATATATATATATATATATATATATTATATATATATATATATAAATATTATTATATATATATATATATATATATATATATATTATATATTATATATATATATATATATTATATATATACACATACACGATCAAGGTTGGTGGGAGTGGAATCCTGCCACTTCAATTTAAATTTTTTTTTTTGTTTTATAATAACGAATTAGCCATTTTTTTGCAACTAGCTTTTAAGGGTCACTGGCGAAATTAAGTAGGCAAAAAATTTTCCCCTTCCAGTGACCAAATTTTGTGCACTGCATTGCTGCCAAATTGTTGCCTCATTAAGGCTGCCACTTAACCAACTTTGACAATATCTTTGACCAACTATAAATCGATCATATGAACTCGAATTTGAGTGTCATTTGCACCATTGGAATTAGGGTGACGAGCACTATGATATAGTCCAGGTTATACTTCAATCTAGGGACTTTGATTTTTGAGCTTTACCATAGCCATTGCTGAATTCTGACCATCTCTGGAGCCACCTGGATCATTCCTCCCCACTAAGAATATTTTTATCCTTCAAAAGCATGAACATAATCTATAACTGTTTTGTTACATTGTCTACACCACAAGTACCCTGAAAGGTCACACTTCATTCTCCTTCACCCTTTTTCCTCAGAGCCATAAGTGTTGAGCTAACACCTACATCATATACAATGGTGTAGTATATATTTGTAGATTACATGCTCAATTACATGACCAACCATGACCCAAGTATCCCCATACTTTCCAAGGGTTTATATCGCACACTCTTTGGTCAATTTTACATCAAAATAGAAACAAATACCTCAGTTATTAATCAAATTCCAAAATATCATTGTTGTTTTAATAAGCGATGTAGAAAACATCATCACTTTTACAATTTACATTTCAACACTTGATTTACAAAATGTGGCCATGAGAATCTACTATATCTAGAAAACCCATCTCTCACTCATGAAAGTGAATGAGTAATCATCTACCTGTGGCAGATTTGTTTGTTGAACAATCTTTCCAACTGGTTACTGCATAGGCGCTTTTTCCTTGAGACATTTCTCTGGATGGAGCCTCCAACCCGTGGCTCTTTAATGTCTACCTCTGTTGCAATGACTACAAAATTTCTTCTTCCTCTAGACATGTTTTACCTTCTTCTTTACCTTATGTGGAGAAATCCTTTCACACCTCATCTTGTTTCTTGTTGTCATCCTCTTCCAACACTTAGCAACCACATGGTTATGTAAACAAAAAAAACTAAATGGTTTTCTACACCATGATTTTTTCTCATCATTAACATGTTGGTAATTAAAATGAACTTGATAATAATGAGACTTGGTGGACTACCTCTTTATCATGTCCAATAAATCATCTTGATCAAGATAGAGAATTGAACCACTGAATTCACATCAAGGAGTGCCCTAAGAGAGCACCAAATCACCATCTATTCAAGACCTAGTGGATTGCCTTTGGTGTGATCGTGGTGATGAGAGATTGCCTTAGCTCTTCCTCTACAATGTGCACTGTCATGAAAGGATTATGATGTGTTCCAATCATCCTCTTTCTCTGATGGCTTCGAAAATGTCTTGGAACATTTTTCTACCTTGGAGAACTCCCCTTTAGTGTATCCCAAACCTGCAAAAGGAGGTCTTTGTAAAACCTCCAATGGCTCAGTCATTCCTTGGCCATTAACACCAATTCCTCCTCCTTTATGGCCCATCTTGGTAAGAAGTCTCATGCCAGTTCTCGAAATTGGTACCTCCATGTTTCCAAGATAGTGTCATGTGAAAATAAAACTGAAGAACGATCAACATTGTTTACCGCAGTTATCAATTTTGAAATAGGTGATGATGGATTCACTAAGCCTTCGTTGTGCTTCAATTCTTCCAAGGTCTCCTCTATGACTTGTCGTTGAAGCTATAATCTCTACTTCTCCTCTTTCTCTTCTCAATGAATTCTCCTTAATTTATCATTCTCTACTTGAAGGCTCTGATTAATTTCCTTATCTAAATCCTGAGAATACGATGAAGAAGATGAATGTACACTTGAGGGGGTAGATGGAGCATCATCCTTTGCTCTTTCTTTCTCCCATTTCACTGTTTCCATCTTCTCCTCATAATATTCATACATTATTTCCACCATGTGTGCCATACTGAGGAGTTCCTCATAGAGATCTATGTTGTTCTCCATTTCCCTTCTGGTTTCACATTCAACCATTCACACTCACAATTCACATCAGCAAGAAGATCGCCCTGATACCAAACTTGATCCAGATCTCTTTAGCTACGAGAACCAACCAAGACCTTTTACTTCTTTGATGTTAGCAAAATTCCATATAAAAGAGTATGAAAATCCACATGTGCATACTAGAAAGATGATGAAACATAATGACAACCATCAAATCAAAGCACAAAACACATTGATAATGGAGTTCTCCCAGTGCGGGTTACGTCTCTGGGCCCTGATGTCAAGAGTGTGGAGGCCACTTCATTAAATGTTGCAAGATGATGATGAAAACATAGTACATTCTTTGTCATTACAAGGATAAATACCCTCAACCAGAGTGGCGTGTATCTCCATGAGACATTCTCCCTATGGGAATTCTCACTCAAATGGGCCTTCCTTCAGCATGATAAGCTAATCAATTCTCACATGATGTGGTATACAAACATCCCTCAACATAATGATAACAAGGATCTTGACAACAAAATCATCATCTCAGCAAATCAAAAGAAATACATGGCATAACTACATCCTATACCTCCACTTTCAGGTGTGGCTAGAAAATGCAAAGATCAGCTCTTGAAATGGACATCACCGCTGAATTTGTGGCGCAAAATCATGTCAAATGACTATAAACTTTACCCCTTTATGACACCATCAAATTTTAGACCCTTAGGAATCTCAAAGATTCCTTCCTAAAGATGGCCGCAAAATACGATGCTCAGATGAAGATTCTGAGCATACCACTGTACTCCCTCTGAAATTCTGCGAAAAAAGGCTATAAAGTTGTCATCATTTTGCCTCTGTCAAAATTCGGCCTCCAATGGAATCTTTAGATTCCACAAGATTCTGCAAAGATTCCTTGTCGCTGGATGCCTGAATATATGTTGCTCAGAAGGGGAAACGAACCACACCATCGTGTTCCCTAAGAAATTCTAGTTCTTAAGTGTATAAAGTTGGCATATTTTTTTGTTGTGAAAAATCACCCTCTCGAGATATTATAGGACAAATTGACCTCCTAATCAACTCAGAGGTGAAAGACAAGATGACTGAAGCAATGACCACAATTGCAGGCCCAAAATCCACACTAACGCTCTCTATACACTGACAACGTGCCTTATAAAGCTTGTTAACAAGCATAAAGGAGCGTTAATCACCCTTCTAACTCTTGTTGTTAGACCAAGGGGAGCGTTAGTGAACTTAAGTGATGTTCAAAAGGTTATGCCAATGAATCTTCCCATAAATATCTAGATATTAAATCCCTAAATTTGTGCAAGAAAAGCAAGGAAACTCCAAAAATCAAGATATTTGGAGAAATTATATTCTGAGAATGAAGGCAAATGGGAAAAGGCTTGTAAACAAGGTAGGTTCATGGTTTTTGCCCTAATGAACTCTAGATGGAGCTTGGTAGCCCTAATTCGATTGCTATATAAGCAACGAGAGGGCCATTGCAAAAGGATCAGAGCATTTGGAAGGATAGCCCATAGTGTTGTTGTGAACTATCATATTCTTGAAGGAGCTAGCTGAAAGAAGGAGAGAGAGAGGAAGAAGGGGTAACGAAGGCTGATACAATGGATTGTTGTAATCACTCTTCCATTCTGAATATAGAACTGCAGTTGTGTTCCCTACTCCAAAGTGTTGGTGATATTGTGCATTTATTTGTTCATTCTGATGCTTGTCAAGTTGACTAGTTAAAGTTATAAATTTATACATGTTTGTTACGGATTCTTACATTTATTTTCAGAAGCGTATGTTGTGATTGGTTTTCCTTTTCCTTTGTGCAGGAATTGTCTTGGAGCCAGCTTAGAAGGAGTTCTTCTTACTGCATGGAGATCCCCAAGTGAATCTAGAAGGAACCAAAGGTGATCCTCTTTCCATACCCTATCGATTTATGTTTGATAAATGAACATGTGTGTAACAGGTAGCTTTTGCAGATAATCTTACAGTCTGTCGAAGGTCCCAGGAAGGCCTTTGAGGGTAGTTTTCATCCCGTGCATTTTACTCCATAGCATAATAGGCGACTCCGCTGGGGACTATACATCTAGTTCCCGATTACCTGAACTCCTCTCAGATCTTCTCTTTCTTCTATAAGCATCATGCTTCTTCAAATCCTTTTCTGATCGACCATTTATCTTGTTGCATCTTGAAAAGTTGCATTCTCCTCATAAACCGATCCTAAAAGCCCTCTTTTTGAGCTATTTCCCTCACTAAGCAGGTTGCTAGTCTACACAGAGCTTTATAAAGCTCTTTGACTGTGCATAGGGAGTGTTAGTGGCAAAACTAACTCTTTGTTTACAAAGAGACAGAGCGTTAGTTACCCATTTCCATGTTTTTCAAGAGATTTTGTGGACCAAAAGGGGGGGAACTTCTCTCAGGGTCTAAAGTAATATCTGCAACAGTATCATGCTAACAAATTTGGTGTCTTAAAAATCTATTTTTAAGAAAATGTTTTAGTTTTTCTCTCTTAAAAGTCATTTTTTTGAAAGAAAAGTTGATAAACTGTATATCTCCTTCTGTCAAGATAGTTGTAGGTTGATTCATTTTGGTTTTCAGTAGTTATTAAGGAATATTGAGAAAATAATCTTTTAGTTATGAAAGTGTTGAATGGCTTTAGATGCACTGACGAATCCATGAATATGTGAAATGATACATGTGTAGAATAAGACTTGTTTGCATAAGAAATTGAAATTATTTTTTTTCAAAGCATTGTTCTGCATGGTTTATTTAGTCGAGAGTCTCATCATATTCATGCGTCAACACCCCTACCAAAGACAAATAAGCAAGTACACTAAAATTTACATTAAAATCAACCAGTTACTCTTTTTGAGCAAACCAAAATTTGCTACATTAGGACCTTGGGATAAGCATGTGAGTCAACTACCCAAGGTTGAGAATCAAAACTAGTGTCGTTAACAAGTGAAAAATCCTTCTGAACTCATATTAGCAGGACCACTCCACTCACAACGGAGCAAAATATGAGACAACATTGGATTGTGATTGAAGGTAGCCTGCCTTCCCTTACAACTCCTTTGGGCATTCTGTGTATTGGGGGTCCCTTCGAGGATTTCGAAACTGAGTCAGGGACTCAGGTGTCCTACCCACACAGCGTGTTGTCTACGACTATGTTCCCCCTAGTAATGTCCGTGACTTGAGTTATCTCTAGTGGCCAAACCTTCTAGGTACTTACACAAGGTGACTGGGATGGGTTGTCCTGGTACCTGAAACAAACGGACCTACTTTGTCTTCATCTTTTGGGAGGGTGCTTCACAAGAGTACTTGGCCCCTCAAACTGAGGTTTGAGTGAAGCTCAAAAGTAACCATAACCGTACATTTGGCCATCCTTCTCTATTACTCATTGAGAAACTGGGTTTCATCTCCAGTAATCAATGTTTATCAGATGAGGTAATTTCCCTTTGTTTGTTGATTAACATATTTAGTGTATTTTTTCTTTTATAGATACCTGAGTGCTATTGTTTTCGAGACTTTAAATAATATCACATTAAAATCTATTTGATAAAAATTAACAGTCATTGTGGCTGCATCCGGCCCTCGTCATCAATCTAGACAATTGTTAGGACTTCCTCCACTCACGGTGGAGGATCTGCCAAGTTCCATTAACTCGGATTCCTCATCTTCAAGGAATCAGTCTCCTAAATCACACATGGGGTCTATGTGCATGACCAACGATTCTGATTTGCCAAAGGATTTCTTTACGGAAGGATTTCTTCCTCATTTTAACACTCCACTTACATATCTTTCAGAACTTATCGTTACTCCCGCAGTACCAGTACTTCCTTCTTCAGTAGGTGGAACTTTCCCATCTATCCACGCGGCGCCTCAAGGGTTGTGGAATTATAGAGACACTATTGGTCCACTACCACTTCCCCAATCGATGGTCATCACAATGTTGGTAATGTGGAACCCCGCAATACCATTCGTCCCAGGTACTACAACTCACATAACACCCTCTATAGGTGGAACCCAGCAGATGCCAGGTTCCACTCCTATGGTGCCACAAAGCATACCTTCGATTAGTGCCACATATAGTGCTCCATATAACACTCAACGCGGCACTATGGGCATGGTCCCAGTTTACCAAAACCAAGGTCGACCGCCAATGTACAGTTCCAACCCCCATATTCAAACATCTAGGGTAGTTCCCAATATGCACATGCCAGCGGGGAATGTCACAGTTCCCCCGCCATTCTCAAGCACACATGGACAGTCGCTGATTGACATGTGTGTTCCCTCTATTAATCAAATCCATACAATTAGTTCTGTGTCGGTTGGGAATCCACAAGGGATTCCCACCCAATCCATGGGGGCACCCTACTCACAAGCTCAGATGAGTCAAGGGGGCACCACTTATACTGGGGGCAACTTCATACCCCAGTATCAAAATCCTCATGGAAATCCCATCTACAACACTATACCGCAAAGAAACGGTTACACCACACAACCCATGTACACCATGGGGAACCAAAAGATGGGAGGAGCACAGAGCTCCTCAAGTCATCAGTCATCACCATGGTCTGATTCAGGGGCACTCAACAATTTTCCTTTTTTGGCAATGTTGGATATTCCCAACTTATATAAGTTGACAAACAACCCCATCTACCACAACTTACAATGGTCGTGGATCTCGCATAAAATACCGATGGACATTCCTAAGTTCAACGGAAAACAAGGGGAGGATCCGAGCACTCATGTCACCACCTACCATCTCTGGTGTGTTTCTAACTCTCTGGTGGATGACAATGTCTGGTTACATCTTTTTCCCTGCGCCCCCATTGGCAATGCCGTAAAGTGGTATATTGAGTTACCACGCGCGTCAGTGAATACCTTTGACGCTTTAGCAATGGAGCTCCTAAAGCAATTTCAGTTACCTATCCGTTATGAGACAGGGACAGAGCTCCTTACTTCATTTTGTCAGGATACCACCACCCGCATCTCTGATCATATCCATGAATGGAGACATAGGCGGAGGTTAGTCAAAGCTCCCATCCCTAATTTTATCTTAATAGACTAGTTCTGTAAGTCGTTACTCCCACAAATCACTAGAGATGTCACTTTAGGTGGTGCGGTCACAGAGGACCAATCCATACGTTGTGCCCAACACTTAGATTTGATTTATTCACAGTCTGGCACTCTCTACAAAAGTATCCCCTATGTTCCCTATAACCCCAATCCTCCCACCACTCAGCACTCTGGAGCGCACGCGGACGGGATCATCGGCGCAACCTCCAGGGTCACTGTAAAACAACTCAGTGGTCCCATTGCCAAACTAGTAGTGGACCCCTCTACCAAAGTGACTGCTCTTCCTGCCACCGCAGTTAATTCTGTGTAGTCTACACAGAAATCCGGTAGCAAGAACAAGAAGAATAAGAAAAAGACCACTCCTTCTGAGGAGCAGTCATCTAAGCAGCCAACCCCAAACGGAAGGTCGTTGCGCCTACTGATGTTGAAAAGGATAAAGGAACCAACTATTTGTGCAAACTCTATCTTGAAGAACACGTAACCTGGCATTGTCCATGTCTTCAAGAATGCATGAATTACCTTGCCAAGAAAGATTCTGGTAAGGCACCTGCTATCCTTAGAAATCCTTTTCCTAATCAACCGCAGCAAAATCTCATTGCCAACCAACTACAACCCATGTCACGGGGTAGCGACAGTCCGCAACATCCTTTAGCTAGTGAAGGAAGTTCTACCATTTACAAATTTGAAACAGTATAAGTAGCCACAAGAGCCAAATCTTATGGGGCTCCTGTCGCTCCAGTAGCAGAACCATCCACAGGTCAAAACCCATCGCTGCCCAATGATTTGCATATCGAAAGGTCGGTTGAGGACTTTGTAATTCGACCCCCCAAGGGGGCACTTCGACGCACAATGCACAACACATCTGCATGTGTCGCCCAACACTACAACATTGTAGAGGATTTGGTGCAAGCGTTGTCAGCAATGTCGGCACTCAAAGTCTTAAAAACATGCCCCAACTAAAGCAAAGCTTTGCTTTCAGCTATCAAGGGTATTGAACCTATGGATTCCATGCTTGCTATTTTCGACATGGACAAGTGTAAACCTCCCCTTTCCCACCAACTTGCATTTCAGGTGCATATCACTTCGAAAGGTAAAGGTATACACCAAATTGTCATCGACGAAGGTGATTCAACCTGCATCATGTCAGCTTCATGTTGGCTCGCCTTAGGTTCCCCAACCCTCTCCCCATCGTCGAACTCCCTTAAAGCTTTCAACGGCCACACCTTTGTCCCAAAAGGATACTTAGCTAGTTTTCCCATCACTTTGGCTTGGAAGACAGTAACGATGGATGTAGAAGTCGTGGACAAGAGACTCAACTATAATCTATTGCTAGGTTGCAGTTGGACATATGCCATGACGGCCGTCGTATCCACTATCTTTCGTATCATCCTATTTCCATTGGATGGAAAGGTCATTTCAATGGATCAGTTGTCTTTCTGCACTCCTGATTATTCACCATTACCAAATGGCTGCATACCCTTAGTAGGAGGTGTAGCTGACAGTTTTGTTAGTATAGGTACCAGTCTGTTGAAGGCTTCCTTCCTGATAGGGTTTTTTCCTCTTCCGTTGCCGTAGGTTCCACAATCAGTCAATATGATTTCATCAATTCCTCATGAACTGACTGATCTCTAGATCCTAACGGCGCCTTCAGACCATGACACATTCGGAGACCAGATGTCACTATCACCAACTGAATCGGCCTACCAAGGCATTCAATCAACATCTACATCTCCAATCATGTTGGCTATCGCCAACGGTACCAACCCCCTTCCCATAAATACTCCTCCTTTAGATCCATGTGATCAACTCCCATCAACGGACGAAGCCATTCGAGAAATCATGAGTTTTGGAGAGAAACATTGGGAGGATTGGCATATTTGGGGTCCGACATCTGACTTGGACATGATGCCTCTTCAAGTCTTGTCCTTTGACACAAATGAAATCATTTCCCCACCCTATACAAGCATTCAAACTCTTGGGGTGGATGAAAATATGGATTACACTTCCAGGTCATTACCCATAGATATTTCAGTCACAACAGGCACCATGGAAGACACCTAGATGAGAGAAAATTGCAGTCTTGAGGAAATTGCAAGCTCCACCTGCCTACATGAGGAATTCCATGAAGAATTTGTTTGGTCTCACAAGGAAATGCCCGACTTTAATCCATCATTTTTCGTGCATGAGATCCAATTTTACGACAAGGCAAAAAGAAATGGGTGGCCAATTCCTTCCCTTGAAATAGCCATTGAACCATGCCTAGCCCCACTGCTGAAGAAGAAAACCTACTATACCTCAAACAGCTAGATAAAACCTGTAGAGCTACTGATTCATCACTTGCAACTCACAAGGAGCAAGTACAAACCCAATTTGTAAAAGAGGTTAGGTTTTCTTCTTTCCAAGAGACTGATTTCGTATCACTATATCATCCAAAAGATAATCTTTTGGAGGCATGCACGCTTCGACCCATATGGTTAGGTCCCTATGTCATAAGGAAAGTCCTATCAAAAGGGGCATATGAATTACAGGACTGGGAAGGAGTCCCGCTCAAGGAGCCGAGGAATGGGCTCTACCTAAAGAAGTATTACGCCTAGTATTGTACTAGGCATATACTGTGTAATTTTAGGCAATAGAGCACTCTTAGCGATATTTCATTGCTCTTTAAAAAATACAAACATCCCCGAGTTTTCATCATTAAGCTCGTTAAAATCTATCTAGCTATGGTAGAGCACTGTTGGAGACATTTTATTGCTCTTTAAAAAATTTAAACATCTCTGAGTTTTTGTAGTAGGGCTCGTTAAACATCCATACCACAATCAGTAAAGCACTTTTAGGGATATTTTATCGCTCTTTAAACAATATAAACATCCCCGAGTTTTTCATCATTCACACTCATTAAATATATGCAAACGATGCTCTGAGCACCTCTTTTTTATCTTGTTCTAGCTCATAAACTAAAAAAGACCAACTGAGCATCATTTTTAGGCACTTTTTTCTCGCTCTTTAAACTGAAATAATCTCGAGTTGTGTCTTGCTGCTCGTTAAACATGCTAAAGATGACCCGAGCATTCTTTTAGGTACTTTTTTCTTGCTCGTTAAAAAATGAAAAATCTCGAGTTTTTGCTATTGAGCTCGTTAAAGTGTCACGACAAAACAGGAGTTTAGTTCGTCGCCTCGTACTTGTAACAAAATCAGGTCAACATCTATTGGAAAAAGGTTTCTCTTTATCCGGGTTCAATACATTAAAATACGAAAAAGTAACTGATCCGGGTATACTATTAAACTTTTGTCACCCCCGGTTAACAACTATGACAAAGGGACCACCATGGAGTCTTTCTTTACAATCTTTTCAGACTCTCTAAATATGAAAAGACCACCGAGTTGTCTAGTCTAGACTCTTTAAATACACAGACAAGATATAGAGTCAAACTTTTTACGATACTTTTTAGACTCTTAAAATATGAAAAAATCGACGAGTTTCCCTGTTTTGAATCGTTAAACTAATCAGATAGGGCAAAGAGTCATTCCTTTTGCGATCCTTTTCAAACTCTTTAAACATGAAAAGATCGATGAGTTTACTCGTCTGGACTCATTAAAAAATCAGACGGGGAAAAGTGGACAATACAACTGTATCATGTATTCAGAAGTGTGGTTTGGCAACATTCGTTCCCTTAAACATGGCACTCCCTCAGATAAACCATCATTTTGATAGCCTCTCAGTATGAACCCTACCAACCTATGAATTTTTAGCCTATATACCCTGATGTAATTGCATCTCTATATCTTAAACACTTTGTAGTGTTCATGAGTCTAGTGCTGTCTAGTTAAAACCATTCTCGTGCCTTCTATTGTTCAAGGGTTCCCATTTGTTTCCTCTATCAACCAATCCTACATATGCTTTCATCATGCCCTCCATTGTTTAGACCCAAAAGCTCAAAAGATTCTTCAAAAAACAAAATCATCCTTGTCCGGTTTCGTGTCGACTGATGTAGGACATGTCATTGCCTTGGTAGGTTACCTTGTGTTTGATCACGGGTTTTCATTATTGGCTTCTGGTTAAGTGATTCTATGAGTGTTCGATGACAAAAACTCTTTCACACTCGTTAGTTTGCACTGTGCATCTTGGAGACCATCACCATTATCGGTGGCCTTCCTCGCATTTGTTAACAGTCTCCATTATTGGCTGGTAATCAGATGATTTCGTTCATGTTCGACGTCAACATATATTATCACATGTACCGATCTATGTTGCTCAGTGAAGCAGAATCAAGACCTTGGGTAGAGGCTTGCATCATTCAGCCTTGTTTCCTCTCCCAAACTGTGATATTTTTCTCTAGAGACAGCTCTTTCAGGATGATTTATTATGACACTGGATCCGCCCTGTGCGATATTGGCAGCCAACATTGTTATATCTCCAAGGAGGAAACTACTCTGACATAGCTACTGAGCATGGGAATGCCCGACTTAGGACATGATTTTAGCAGTTTATATATATGTATATTTGTTGTATCAGGTTTTCCTTGCCGCCCAAAACTTCTCTCTCTTTTTACAAAGATTTTCACAGAAAATTGCAGTGTTTTTTCATAAAGTATTTCGACCATCGTCTCTTCCTCTGATATCATACTTTAGGGGGCATCTATTATAGGACAAATTGACCTCCTAATCAACTCAGAGGTGAAAGACAAGATGACTGAAGCAATGACCACAATTGCAGGCCCAAAATCCACATTAACGCTCTCTATAGCTTGACAACCTGCTTTATAAAGCTTGTTAACAAGCATAAAGGAGCGTTAGTCACCCTGCTAACTCTTGTTGTTAGACCAGGTGGAGCGTTAGTGAACTTAAGTGATGTTCAAAAGGTTATGCCAACAAATATGCCCATAAATATCTAGATATTAAGTCCCTAAATTTGTGCAAAAAAAGCAAGGAAACTCCAAAAATCAAGATATTTGGAGAAATTCTATTCTGAGAATGAAGGCAAATGGGAAAAGGCTTGTAAACAGGGAAAGTTCATGGTTTTTTCCCTAATGAACTCTAGATGGAGCTTGGAATCCCTAATTTGATTTCTATATAAGCAACGAGAGGACCATTACAAAAGGATCAGAGCATTTGGAAGGATAGCCCATAGAGCTGTTGTGAACTGTCACATTCTTGAAGGAGCTAGCTGAAAGAAGGAAAGAGAGAGAGGAAGAAGGGGTAAGGAAGGGTGATACAACAAATTGTTGTAATCACTCTTCCATTCTGAATATAGAACTGCAGTTGTGTTCCCTACTCCAAAGTGTCGGTGATATTGTGCATTTATTTGTTCATTCTGATGCTTGTCAAGTTGACTAGTTAAAGTTATACATTTATACATGTTTGTTACAGATTCTTACATTTATTTTCAGAAGCGTATGTTGTGATTGGTTTTCCTTGTCCTTTGTGCAAGAATTGTCTTAGAGCCGGATTAGAAGGAGTTATTCTTATTGCACGAAGATCCCCAAGCGAATCTAGAAGGAACCAAAGGTGATCCTCTTTCCATACCCTGTCGATTTATGTTTGATAGATGAACATGTGTGTAAAAGGTAGCTTTTGCAGATAATCTTACAGTCTGTCAAAGGTCCCGGGAAGGCCTTTGAGGGTAGTTTTCATCCTGTGCATTTTACCCCATAGCACAGGAATCTTTCAGATTCCTCCAACATTTTGCATGAGAATATTCTAAGCATATTCCAAGGAATATTCCCCTCAAATATACCTTGTCTCAAAAATCACACACCACATAGGGTGGGTTCTGGCGCACGGTTCCACTCTCCACTTGGTGCTTTTTTCCTCCTCATTGCCCCCCGCAAATGAATTATTATGGTTTAAATAATGTATTTGGGGGTAGATTAACCAATGTGAGGCCCATGGGCCATTGGTGTAGTTTCTATGCTTAAAGGACGGAGGCTCTGGGTTCAAAACCTGACCATGGCCCAAATTCAAAACCAGCTAAACAAATTTTATTTTCGTTTTGTTTTAAAATGGTGTAATCTTTAGTGGTTGATCAAAATTGGATCCTAGAGCACTCTCTAAGTTTTCATGAACTCTATAAAATTCATGCCAAAGTTTCAAAGTATTATAAAGATTGAGCTTATCAGAGATATCCTCGTAACAGTGCAATTTGTGATCAGCGCGAAGAAACAAGGACCCTCAGTCAAGCACGCAGACCGTCGGCCCATGGTAACACACACTGTCACGAATTAGCAGAATGGGAGGTCAGTTCAAGAAATGGGGGCAGTTTCTGATATACGACTGGCGACAAGTTACTAATCGCATATCACCGGGAAAACCCCTCAAAGAAGGAAAAGCCCCAAGCGCCCGGACCCAAAATGTTATAAAATGTAATAGATATTGTGTTGATTCCGTCAGAGGCGGGGTCCCACAAAAACCTGTAGAATATCAGAAGGTCTTCGAGTAGTAAGCGTTTTCAACCAAGTCTTGCCCGATTCCATACAATGGGGGCCACGCGTCTAGTAGAAGAGAGAGAAAACCGCTCACATCAAATGGGTAAACATCATGTTACTTACCTGCTCGATATGAAAGATGACCGTAGGATCTTGAGGCTCCAGATCAATGCAGAGAAACAATCCGATGGATGACCGGATTCAATGAGGTAAACAAATAGAGTTGTATAATATTTGATGTTCGACGTGGACGATGCGTTGGCATAAGGTTGTGTTCGCGGGCATTCTTGGAGTGAACGGAATAAACGGTTGTTTTGAAAACGTCCAAGAGATCTGACACTAAGTTCGTTATGAAATAGGTGGCCACCTCCCTGTGAGGCATTGTACAGTGATGATGACGCAGAACAGAGGAATTCAAACAAACAGAGGTAGGGAAACTAGAAAGCTGGGAAACAGAAACGAATAGTCAGAAAGAAAATTGTCTTTAAAGCCACGAACTGACAGAGAAAGAAACAAGTAAGTTAGAAACAGAAAGCTAAGAGTAGAGAATAGAGAGAAGAAATCAAGCTGACCTACAGAAGCAAAAGGCATCATCGAGATAGAGACAGAGAGAGTTAGAGAGTCTGTGTACTCCAGAGAAGGCTTGAGAGGTTCAAGCAAACTCCTCTATAAATTCCTATCATGTATTGAGTCCCATATTGGACTCATACCATTGTGACCCATAGGGGGTCGAGAATCAGTAAATAAAGTCTGTGTACTCCAGATACTTGGGGAATCCAAGTACAGTCTTGTTGATTTCTATCTGTTGAGTGAGACTCAAATTGAGCTCATTGTTGTAAAAACTTTGCTTTGAAAACATAATAGAGAGGCCACCACTGAACGCTGGACTGGGAGACGTAGCCTAGGAGTATTGGGTGAACTCCTTATTAAACTTGTTGTGTTTTATATGTTTTTCCTACTGTGTTTCCTCTCACTGCATCAATGTCTATGTATTTCGCAATATTATCGATCCGTTGCATAAAGTAACATAGGCACATCCATGCACATGAGTCTGTAATACCTTATTGTTTGTCTTCGATCAATTTCGGATCAATGGTGGTCACTGTCCAGAGTTACAATTTGGAGTGGTGGATATGGTGTATGGTATATGTAATGGTTAACGATTATGGAGTGGGGACGCTTGTGGAGTGGGCTGGCCAAAGGTCACATGGGTTCAATCCTTGTCGGCCCAAGTCTCAGCAGTCAATGACCATTGTGTCATTACAATATATGTTATGTGGTTATAATATATGGTTTGGCGTTGGCAGGGTTTAACCACCCGCTAACCGTATTGTAATATATATTTTGGCTTAGTTGGTCCTAACCCAGGTTCGAAGTTATTTTGCAAAACAAATACCTAAACTACTGACCCTTTCGACATCAACCCATGGAGCACAGACTAACGTCTCACCCTAAGTAGTATGGGGGGATGCTGGAACCAAGTTTCCACACCCAGAGAATAGTGTAATGTCATTTTAGGCCCTAAAGCTGCTTTCATGCAGATCAATAAGACATTATGGATTACCGATATAACTTCCTATAACCAACCTCTAGAACTTCGCGAGGGTCTATGACTATCTTTCGCAGACCATAAGCATGTGGATCAACCACTTATGTGCCCCTGTGATTACTCCTACTTCCGTATTTACCCAGATCGGCTGAAGTGTTCGATAACTTTAACATGAAAAAAGATATTATTTGCGTAAACAATTACTATTACTTGCATTCATATAACAATATGCATCATTTAAAATCACGCATTAATATCGTATTAATTCATAAAACCATCATTTAGCACAGCATAAAACTCATTCATTCATAATAAAAGTAAATAGACAAAGCACGGGAATTTTTGTAATAATCTCTTTATTAATACTTCAGTTCTACTTACAGACTCAAGACTTCCCTGTGCACTCAACTGCAGGGGTCTGCACACTAACTAGGGACTCTACTCTAGGCCTCTACACACACATTTTCATAGCCTCTCTTCTAGTCTAAGACTTCTTTGCTCCTTCTTCTATTGACCCATTACAGTTGCCTTCATCATTACTTACTTCCTATTACTACCTTAGACTCTCTAAGACACTCCTACTTATACAATCCCATGGTCCGTGGACCATGGGTAGATCTACAAAAGCTGACACAACTTACATAAGAGAAGGGTGAAACCATTTATGAAAGTTTACTATCTACGCACTCCACAACCACATCTTGTGGAGACTTTACATTTTATACAACAAACACTTGGGCTTTTTGCCCCAAAACTAACCCTAGGGAACCCTGTCCCAACAGGCCCCCAACACAATGATCCTGACTCACCCTTGAGTCACTCTACTGGCATGGAGATCTTACTATGGAGACCTCCAACAATGTAAACTTTGAATCAGGAACTATAAACTCAAAATAAGAACTCTCGCTAAAAAACTCCAAAAAAACATCAAAAACAGTGCTAAAAAAGAAAAGTGTGTATACTGGAATGATGGTTTTTTTTTAAGGGACAATTTTGAACATGTTTTAAAAATGGCAATGAAAACAAAATTTTCGTGCAAAATATAGCTTGAAAACGAAAAAGTGATTATACTGGAATGATGATTTTTGTTTTAGGATCAATCTTCAAAATTTTAAAAAAATGCTAGTAAAATGATCCAACAACATAAAAATGACTCATAACTTCTCATTTAACACCATATGGAAATTAAAAAATTTATTTCAAGATACGATGCATACATCAGTTAGATAAACTGTCTTAAACAATTATTCACAATCACTCATATTTTCTTGCACACCATCATAATTCACATCTTCAGATGAGTGACTGGATGCTGACGAAGATGTTCCATATTCTTCTCTTTCATCAACTAGTGCCCCATCTGAGTCCACATGCATGCCCATCATTTTAGGTTTCAAAATTCTTCTATATCTACGACTGGTTTCAGCAAACTCCCATCTCACATTGTTCTTCTGGTAACAACCTTTTCAGATCTCTCTATCATCTTGAAGTGAAGAGTTCCTCTCTTTGTTAAATTGAAGTCATAAACAAGTATGTCAACATCCTCCAATTTCAATATGTCTGTGCGGCGACAATTTATATCCGTACCCTTTCTTTTTCTCTTTCCGCCATTTTTTTTGTCAACTACCATCTCTAGCTTATTCACACCATTGAATGGGTGTGTATTTTTGGCATACCAATGTACTTCAACACTTGTAACATCCTCATTTTCTGTAAAGACCTTTATAACTTTAGCAACCCAAAATGGATAGCCATTGGGATCTCCATCTGCTAGCATTGCGATCATGCAACCCTCCCTAATATCCTGTATTGAACCCCTGTAAATGTCTTCCATGGCTTCACATTGTGCACGAGATCTTCTAGAACCAATATACATCTCTCTTTCCTCTGCGTGTGAAGAATTAATAATACCTTGAGATTGTTGCTGTTCAACAATGTTTATTTCCTCATGTGCATTCGACACATTTTGTGGCCAAATAAATGGATTTTTCAAAGGTATATCTTCATTTGTTGTTGTTGAAATGATATCACTTTGATTATTGAAAAATGACTCCCACCAAACTGAATCAGCAATATCAAAGTACTCATATGTATATCTGATACATTTTTTAATTTCTTCTAGGCAATCAAAATAATTTATATCTCTATTTTATTTGCGTGCATTATGAACTTCACCTACTGATTGTAATAACAATATTTTTGATGAAAATATTCGATGATTTGGAATGAACTTCAAAAATTGCAAACTTGATGATGGTGCCCATTCTGTAGTAGTTGAATACTTCTTGCCCCATATTAGTGTTTTCCCATCAATTTTTTTGATACGAAATTGATGTTGGAAACTAATGTCATTAAGTTGTTCAATGCATTTCCCCTCACCATATGATCCCATAATAAACCTTTGCATGTCAATATTTTCTTCCAACACATCAAAAGTAGGCTCTAGCATGTATGATTTCTTAATACATTCAATTAATGATGGCAAGCTCCCAACTTCCTTCCTCCTCAATGTGACTAAAAAACGACTGAACATCTCATCAATATGGTCATGAGTGCGCCCAACAAAAAGGAAACCAACCTTTACCTTCTGAAAAATTCTCAATTCAACAAGCATGTTTAGATATCCAAAAACAACCTGATTTTTGTTTTCATGGCAAGTGTTGTCCAATTGTAGATACAAAACTTCAGGAAGATTACCAAGATTCAATGAGAAATCACAATCATAAATTATGGTTATGGTCGATTTGCATCATTATAATATTTGGAGCGCTATGAAGGTACACCCTTGCAACATTTTCCCATTTTTAAAACCCCACAACCACTAAGTGATATGAATAAAAAATTACCTCTGTAAAATTTTGCGTGTGCGAACAAATGTGGTAAAAGTGTTTTCTTTTGGTCATACCATCAATTGTTTAAACCAAATATTTATTCAGATATCATAAACAACTTCCTTTCGATGTTGTACAACTTTTTCCTTCATTTGTTTTGTTGTATTCGACAATGCTCCTGAAGTTCTTTGACAATTTGAATCTACCACAACATAAAAGAAAAGCCATTAAGAATATGTTTTCATACTTGATGAATATACAATTTTAAAAGTTAAAGTTATGAATGTTTACCTCTTTCTGACCCTTCACATTTGTCCCTTTTTTATTTAAGAGAAGCACATGTACTGCAAATCCCCATCCTTGTCTTCTTAGGAATACGAACATTGTTGAATTCTTTCTTCCATACCTTCGCAAAATATTGATATGTAATAAACCGACCATGTCCCTTAGCACCTTCTGCATATTCTTTGTATAAGTTGTAGATTTCTCATCTTGAAAAATTATCTGAATATGTATTGTCTCTCTATTTGGCATACACTCTCCATGCTTTGAAAAGAAATCTTTCATCCATGACATTGTAGTATTTGATAATGGCCCAAATTGTCGTTTATGACGTACTTCTGAATAAAATGAGGGATCCTTTTCCAAATTTTCTTGATTTCTCAAGAGACGAAAATTCCCAATCGAATGAAATATTTTGAAAGCTTTTCTACAGATAAATAAAGTCCTAATATGATAATCATAACCTGACAATGTAGATTGCATGCACCCAACTAAATATGAATTTTGTGTGCTTTTATTCATTGACAAATATCTCCTCCTGCTCTCTAATGCAAATTTGGAATCCATATGTTTCAAGCATCTTTTTGGCAACATTCACTTGAAATGAGTGCGCTGATAGAACTTCTTCTCATCAGAGATTCTGCTCTACCCCTTGTATAACTAGAACATCTTGCATTGATACAAAAAGGTCTGCTCCTACTCCTTGATACAATATTTCTTGGCAACATCTCCATCATTGGATCATCATTTGTATAAGGATTTTCATCATCATTAAGAGGAATGTTATCCACACTATGATCAACTGTGCTTTTCAAATACTGACTTGTAGGATATTCTTTATCTTTCCCTTCTTCAGTGCTACTGTCATAGTCCTTAGAATTTGGATTTAATGGAAATTTTAACTCGATGTTTATTGGATATTCTTCCTCATGTGCATTTTCAGTGCTGCTCTCATAGTCCATAGAATTAGGAGTAAGTGCATCATCCTAGCCTTCATCATTGCCGCTCTCATAGTCCTTAGAATTAGGACTAAGAGGACATTATGACACTCCATTCTTTTGAAATTCATCATCACACTCTTTATCACTGTTGCTCTCATAGTCCTTAGAATTATGACTAAGTGGACACCATGACACTCCATTCTTTTGAAATTCATCATCCCGCTCTTCATCACTGCTATTCTCATAGTCCTTAGAATTAGGACTAACTGGACACTGTGACACTCCATACTTTTGAAATTCATCATCCTGCTCTTCATCATTGTTTCTCTCATAGTCCTTCGAATTAGGACTAACTGGACACCGTGACACTCCATACTTTTGAAATTCATTATCATGCTTTTCATCTCTACTGCTCTCATAGTCCTTAGAATTAGGACTAAGTGGACACTTTGACACTCCATTCTTTTGAAATTCGTTATCACGCTCTTCATCACTGTTGCTCTCATAGTCTTTAGAATTATGACTAACTGGACACCGTGACACTCCATTCTTTTGAAATTCATCATCATGCTCTTCAACACTGTTGCTCTCATAGTCCTTAGAATTAGGACTAAGTGGACACCGTGACACTCCATTCTTTTGAAATTCACCATCATGCTCTTCATCACTGTTGCTCTCATAGTCCTTAGAATTAGGACTAAGTGGACACCACGACACTCCATTCTTTTGAAATTTGTCATCAAGCTCATCATCACTTCTGCTTTCATAGTCCTTAGAATTAGGACTAAGTGGAATCTGTGAATCTTTATTTATTTGAAATTCTCCATCCTCTTTTTCCTCAGTGTTGCTCTCATAGTCCTTAGGATCAGGACTAAGTGGAAGAATTTAATTTCTATTCATAGTGGAATAATTCCCGCTATATTCATCAATATGAATAGAGTTGTTACGTGATGAAGATGTTGATGGTGTATAAATTGAAACTTCACTATCAGGACAATCCATCCCTTTCAAATAGAAGATTCTAAATGATAAAAATTGAGAGTCTCACCCGCCCACCCTGTTCGCCCTGCTCTCCCACCCTCCTTCACATGCCCCAGTTGCCCACCTCAGCCACCCTCACCCTCCCTGCATGCCCGCCCA
>APFE030275322.1:2197-52270 GCA_000404065.3 Pinus taeda
TTTAATTATAATTAACTAAACACACTTTTCAATACTAAAATCATAGAACCATACATCTTTATAATTCACAGACTCGTTTAATTTATATGATCATCCGAATTTAATTATAATTAACTAAACACAATTTTCAATACTAAAATCATAGAACCATACAACTTTATAATTCACAGACTTGATTAACTATGGAACCATGGTTCAATTTGAAGAAAACAAAAAATTCCTATCAATTTCTTGTTTTAGTATTTCTATATTGTATTCTTTCATGTGGGCATCATCTTAAATTAACCTTTTATTTCCTAAAGAAATTTACTTGTATTTTTATTTCCCTCTTAATTTATCATAAATTAATTACTTTTAATTAATATCATATCAACACATATAATATTAGGTATGTGGTATTTGTTCAGGCCATACATTTTGACGAGGTGCGTGTTTAGGTCATACATATTGAATCAGGTGGCAGACCATTCAATTTTTCATCATAGTCATCCAAAGAGTTGGAAAACAAAGATTCGAGTGACACTAAGGGGAAGAACAATTCGAAGGGGAAGATATCAACGATTGCTCAGAAGGAAAGACCGACCTGTTCTCATTTCCAGAGAATCGATCATGATGAATTGAAGTGCTAGAAACTTTATCTAGAAATTAAGCCCAAAAGGTTCCTTAAGGAGAAGAATGAAAAGAAGGCAATTGCAGTAGTCCAGCAAGATCTAGGTTTAGATTCAGGTGATGAAAGGAGGATAACCATCATGGTTATGATAGGTAAAACCTCCAAAATTAGTTCAAGATCGAAAACTATTGCATATTCATCTAACATAAATCCTCCACATGAGGATAAGAGAGTTGATTTGTTTAACATAAGGATAACTTCTAAGAATATAAAGATAGATACAATGTTTGACAATGGATCACAGGAGAATCTAATCTCTAAATATTTAGTTAAAAGTTTGCGTTTGGAAAGACAAAATCATCGAAGACCTTACCCATTAGGATGGCTAATCAATGGAAACGCCATGTAATAAATGAAGAAAAAGTGATTCAAACAAATCAACAGCTAAATCAATACTTTCAAAGACAAACTAAGTTGTAGCAAATTCACTTAGTAAATAGGAAGTAGAAAAGTATGTCAATTCAGGTAGCTAGCTTGATATCAAGTATATCTTTGATTGTCTCTATCATTATGAAAAATAGATTCCTTATACATATTGACGGTATTAAACATCATCCAGTAGAGACTATTTTCAAATATTGTGAATCACTAACTCATGGTTCTTAGTGGAAAGAAATCAATTTCCATGTTGATAACAGGTTGCTTTCACATCATCGTAAGTTGTTCATACCGCAGATGGATGAAACAGGTCATTGACTCAAAACGTTCCATGGTCAACATTATCACAATCATCATTTGCAAGTGATTGATCAAATGTATTGGTATATCGTCAGGTCAAGGTGGAAAGAGAGGGAGTTCTGCCCTCATCGACTAATGTTTTAGTCAAACTTTTGTGGTCCAAAAGCTTTCAAGTGGAGAGGAAGTATCGAGGAGAATTCCATTGATTCAGTTGCACAAGTGTTCAAGTGTCATCGTCAATATTTAGTGTTGTCGTCAATTCTGTTAAGATTCGACAGTTTGACAATGTTGGTTATGGATTAGGTTGTTCAGGTAATGTTTATGGTATATATAGCATTGAGTGGATATGGGTTTGTACCTAGCTGTCGACTTGTGTCCATCAACAGTTCCGCTAGGATTGGTCGATAACATGTGTCATGTCGTTGCCTCATAGATTGATCATCATTATGGGTTGTCATCGACTTTGCAGGGTTTGATATGATTTGTCGACAAAGCTTATTGTCCTATGATATTAGTACAAATGTCAGTTTTTGATGAAGAAAAGGTACATAGGTTATTTTGTGAAACCTAAACCTAATACAAACCATGCTAAAAACCTAAACCTTAAGTGCATTAACCTAACACCTAAGCCCTAAACCATGTATCAAAGCCTAATTCTATACCTAATGAATCATTTCCTAAGTCTAAACCCGTAAACCTATGAGCATATAAATCTCAGACTATATTCATATGTTAACACATTGTAAAACAAATATAAAACCAAGACCACAGACCTTGATTGCAACCACGTCAGAGGTTAGCTGCCAGATGTAACCGCTGGGCAGTTTTCACATGCAGGTGGTTAACGAAGCCATCACTGGAACTGTCGGGATAGCTGACAGATGTCAGGTCGCGGTTAGACTGTACCGTTCACATGAAGGCGGTCAATCTCCTCCGACCGGATAGTAAATCACGAGCAGTCTTGTGGCTATTATAAAATTATTTATGGTTCTTTTGTTGAAGTTGTTAAGACAACTAATGCGATGGTCAATAAACCTAGCCTAGGTGTCATGGAACCACAAGATCAAGTTTTAAAACTCAACCTGAGGCAACCAAATTCACCCTAAATTCAACTAAGGTGGTTTTCATGAACCTAGAGGCTTGTAAAAGGTGAAGTTTTCCTTCATTGATGAGAAGAGTGGTTTTTTGAATTTTTGCTGGCAGATTCTGGAGGTCATAGGCAGTCATGTTTTTGGTGTTATAGGAGCATCCGATGTGAGAATTAGAATCCGTAAGATGCGTTGGAAATATGGTTTAGAGGGATATCTGATGACAGTGATAAGAGGTGCCTGGGTGCACATTAAAACTGATCAAATCTCTATGTAACCAATACCTTCTTTTCATTCCTAGTAAAAATGGTCCCCCATCTTGAAAGTGGAAATGGAGATGTAGGCCATCAGGGACGAACTCCGTCATCAATCTTGATGTCTGGTATCACTGTGTTTTTACTGTTTCACTTTTTTTATGTATCTTTATTATGTTTAATCAACTGTCGTAAAGTCGTCGTCTCAAGCAGATTGCCTCGATTTCCACACTATCAGCTAACATTCAAATCATTAATTGTCAATCAATTCTACATTAGGTTTAGTTTATGATCATTTTAGATCAATTACGTATGCATGGGGTTTAAAATTTGACTAGCTCAATCTTATTCTCTTAAACATGCCCAATTAGGAACTGGCAGAGGCCATGAAAATCACAATCTACTAATTTCATATTGAGCTCTCGTGGCCTCATGTATCTTTCTACGCCAGGCTTTGGCCTTGAAATGACTTTCTAAACTATAAGAAAATGCCTATAAAGGTTTGTCTTTTTGAAAGAAAACTTCTGCTTCAGGAACTTCAACTCTTCATTCATCTAAAAAATAATGAAAACTAAAAGGAAATTTTGAATAAAACATCTGCCTACATCTCGAGATCGTTCCTTCCAACTACCTTCACATAAGATAATCGAAATGTTGAACATTCTCCAATCATCTAACATATAATCCAAAGGTTCAATGTGATAACAGATGGACATGAGGGAAGTTATTTTCAAAGGGGATTATGGTATACATATAGAGAAGGGAAGTTATTCTGTAACTATTGATCTCATTGTCCCCTTGCACTTTCCTACTTTCCATTGCCTTCTTTCTCCAAATCCATTGTGCTCCAAGAAAACTCTAAGTGTGGAAGAGTGTGAGAGAGAAAGAAATATAAGGGAGCTCCAAGCTAAAGATGGCAAAAATCTAACATTGAAAAATGACATGAACTGATCCTCAAAATCCCATTTATAATTAAGGCCTCTATTTTCCCCATTTTCCTCTATTTTTCCTTAAATTTCATTCTCATGAAAATATGTGACCTTTCACCTTTCTTTTCTCCTATTTTCCATTATTTTCATCAATAAATGCCAATAAATGTCTCTTTGCCTTTACCATTTCCTTTTCTAATTTGCTTTAGCCATAATAAACCAAATGAATATAAGTATGGGGGATTACGCAGTGCATTATATTAGATATCATTTTGGATTCAACTGCGTTAAGTAAGTCATTCAAACGTACGACCATTTCCATCAGAGGTAGTCGTAACTGACTAATTTCTCATGATTTTTGAATAGTTCACTTAGCACTCATTGCATCGGGTGATGCTCACAGGGGTGAAGAAGTGGGATTGAAACTAGTGAAATGTGGAGAACGAATCACATAGCATCAATCATCACTTCCGGGGCTTGCACCCGGTAACCAGGACTTCCCAGGAGGTCACCCATCCCAGAACTCCTCCGGCTCAAGCGCGCTTAACTGTGGAGTTTTTCCACAATCAAGCCCACTTAGCTTGCTACCCCATTTGCAAAACCTTAGCAAGTATTGTGCCTCATGAACCATTCAAGTAGAGATCCCTTGACTCTTTTTGAATTTAAGTATGGGGGTTTACGCAGTGCTTATATTAGATATCATTTTGGGATTCAACTGTGTTAAGTAAGTCATTCACGTATGACCATTTCCATGAGAGGTAGTCGTAACTGACTGATTTCTCATGATTTTTGAACAGTTCACTTAGCACTCATTGCATCGGGTGATGCTCACAGGGGTGAAGAAGTGGGATTGAAACTAGTGAAATGTGGAGAACGAATCACATAGCATCAATCATCACTTCCGGGGCTTGCACCCGGTAACCAGGACTTCCCAGGAGGTCACCCATCCCAGAACTCCTCTTCCTCAAGCGCCTTAACTGTGGAGTTTTTCCCACAATCAAGCCCACTTAGCTTGCTACCCCATTTGCAAAACCTTAGCAAGTATTGTGCCTCATGAACCATTCAAGTAGAGATCCCTTGACTCTTTTTGAATTTAAGTATGGGGATTTACGTAGTGCATTATATTAGATATCATTTTGGGATTCAACTGCATTAAGTAAGTCATTCAAACGTATCATAAATATCCTCGAAACGGTTGCAATTTGCGATCACCGTGGAGCAACGAGGACCCTCGATCAAGCGCACAGAGTATCGGCCCATGGTAAGGTGTGGTGTCGCAAATTAGCAAAGCAAGAGGCCTTTTTGCGAAATGGGGGTGGTTTCTGATATGTGATTAGCAACAAGTCGCTAATCGCATATCGTTGGGAAAACCCGTCAAAGAAGGAAAAGCATCGAGAAACCAGACCTGAAAGGTTATAAAATGTAATAGATATCCCACCGATTTTATTAGAGGCGGGATCCCACATAAACCGGTAGAATATAGGAAGTAAGCGATTTCAACTGAGTCCCATCTAATGCCATACAATAGGTGACATGCGTCCGGTAGAAGAGAGAGAAAACCACTCACATCAGATAGGTAAACGTCATACTACTTATTCGCTTGATATAGACGATAACCGTAGGATATGGAGGCTCCAAAACAATGATGGAGACGTAATCCAATGGATGACTAGATTCGACAAGGTAAATGAGAAGAGTTGTATAAGATTTGAAGTCCAACGTGGATGATGCATTGGTAGAAGATCGTGTTAGCGAGCTTTCTTGGAGTTAATGACAAAAAAAGTCATTTGAAAACGTCCAAGAGAACTGACACTCAGTTCATAATGAAACAGGTGGCTACCTCCCTGTGAGGTGTTATATAGTGATGATGATGGAGAATAGAGGAATTCAAAAGGACAGAGGTAGGAGAACCAGAAAGCCGGGAAGCGGAAACAAACAGTCAGAAAGCAAATTGGCTTTAAAGCCACAAGCTAGCAAAGAAAGAAGGGGCTGTTGGGCTGCTAATATGTCATTATTATTATCACTTTTTAACACCTATTTCATCCATTTCTACTCTTCTTTATCATGTCATTTATCATGATTTATCATATAATTCCATTTTATAATTATTTATGCTCTTATGGATAAATATTATTCCTTGTCCTTTATTTTTAATAAATTGATGATTATGCATGTTTTTACCAATGATGGTTTATTAATAAATTTGTTTACCATTTTAGCCTCCAAGATATTTTCCAGATTGAATATTTGATCTCCATCTCATCATTAAATGTGCCAATTGAGAAATTCGCTGGAATAAGAAGTGACAATTTTTCATTGGACATTTTTGGCAAATGGAGAAGAATGTGGAAAATTCGAGACATGGGTTTAGTCTAGAACATACCATATTAGTTTTGTATTAAGCAGTTTTCCAAAACTCGGTCCGAAATTAGAGAAATGGAAAGTTCTCTAAAGACGTTTTTCTCATATTCACTATTGTGGCCGTTTTCCAAATTATCTCAGCTGCAACACCAAATTCGACCTGTTCTCATTGAATACTAATGGAAAGATATCTTAGATATGATCTTGCTGATCAATTTGTTGTGAACAATCCAATTTTGTAATAGAAATCATATTGTAATCATATCTATTGTAACTTCTCTCTGCTCTCTATGTATTTAAATGAGAACAGAGATCAGAGAAGGGGAGGAAGGGGATTCATGATGGATTATTAGAGAGAGAATTAGATAGATTAGAGATAGATAGGATAGGATAGGAGGAATGGGAGAATTACTGTTGAGAAATTGTAACTGTTATTCTTGACTCTCATGGTTGAAGCAGAGAACGAAACTATTGTAATGTTTATGCAATGATTAACGTATAAAATTAGTTGCAGTTCCTTTGCATCTCCTGAAGTAATCCGGTGGTGTTTCACTAGCGGCTAAGGGCCCAACCTTGGTGGATCCACTTGCTTCTTGTACCATTATTTTACAGTTCCAGTCGTTTGATGGTTTGATTTCCTTTTCATTTCCTTAATTTTCTTTATTCGGTAATCTTCTATTTCTAAACATTTCGCTGAATCACGCTATTACATCAAAATCATAATTGGATTGCGTTGATAGCAAGATTATTATTTATAACTTAAAATGTCATGCTGTTAATTCTGATATAATACTGCAATGTCCATTTCAGAATCTGTTGTTCATTTTTAACTTCGATTGTTGTTCATTTAATAACTATGATTACTGTTCAATTATACTTACGATTGTTGTTCATCTATACTTGCGATTGTTGTTCAATCTGCTAGATTAAGATTGTCGATTTAGTTACATTTGTAGTTGTTGTGTATTTCTATATAATTAGCTTTTTTTTTCTATTATATTTAAGATTGTTGTTCAATTCTAGTAATTTAGCATTACTGTTCCTTTCCATTCATATTTCATTTCTGTAAGATGAGCTTTGCTGTTGAATTCATTTTTGTTAGATGAATCTTTGTTGTTCAGTTTTTCAATAGACTTAGTTGTTGTTCCTTTTCTGCAAAGATTTGATTTCACTTTTTAACTGATATTGTAGCAAGTGTGTTTTAGTGAGCATTTCCAATTGAATTTCCATTTCCAGTTATTTGCTTTAGTGTGGATTGAAAGATCAACAACTGTAAAGAACATTGACTATAGTTGTCCAAGTTCTCAGATTGGAGATCCTATTTATGATTGATTTCATTGGCATCAGTTGAAAGGTGAAAGAGTTATCACTACTGTATCCTCGACTGATGATTGTTGTAGTTCCTTGAGTAAATGATTTAGTTGCAGAGAATTTGAGTTTCTTGCCATTCCAATTATCTTTTGTTTCCAACATTGATTTACTTTTTCATTTTAAGCAATATATTGCAAAGCATTACTCTTTAATCAAGTGACTGCCTCAGACTGAGTACACTCTTGAAATAGAAAATTGTACATGGATTGATAATTAATGTGAAGATAATTAGGGGTTAAAAATACACCTTTTATCTCTCAACATTTTGGCGCCATTGTTGGGGAGAGCGTAGCCATTTCTAAGGAGTAGTGTTCATCTTATGAGTGCCTATTAGGAGAGAATTGGATATTAAAAACAAAAGGTAAGAACCTACATATGGAGCATGTAAAAGCCTTGCTCCCCCACCCGCTTTCCAGCAAAATTATTAAAGAACTTAGGGTAGAAATAAATGTTTGAATTTCTGTGTGAATCACTAAGAAAAAAAATATAAATTTTGAAAAACAAATCTCATGATTTCAATCAAGTGGTGACGTAAGCACCACCCATTTCACTAACCAATTGACACAAACATTTGAAGAAGGAGCCTCAAATAAACACATGAAGAACATCTTCTATCATGGTAATAAATGGCTCACATTTCTACTTTTGAATTTCCTATCAAAGATCTAGGAGGAGTGACACAAATGCACATAATTCCCCCATCTTCTCTACCAAATTTTCATGGCTTGACAAATGAAGATCCAAGTGCATTCTTATTTGAATTTGAAATGCTTTGTAGAGGATATGATTATTGTACAATGATGAAAGGTTGAAAGTGTTTCCTCTTACTCTAAAAGGAGCAGCTCTTCGATGGTTCATGAGCCTAGGTGGGAACTGCATCCAAACATGGGAGGACATGAAGAACATATTCTTGAAAAAGTACCAAGACTACTGCAAATCCAATGAAGATATTTTTTGTATGATACAAGGGGAAGATGAAAGCTTGGAGGACTATGTAGAGTGATTTCAATGTAACCTTCAAAAATCAAAGCATGAGTATTTGGAAAAAGAGATCTAAAAAACACTCCTTCTTAAAGGAATCAAAGATGAATTTTTAGAACTCTTAAATCCGATAGGAAAAGGCGATGTTTTCCAGTTGTCATATGATGATGTCTGTGAATTGTTCATAAGGTATTCAAGAGGAATCTCCAAGGCTTGTAATAATTTTAGAGATGTTTGTTATTTCTTTTCCAAATCTACTAAAAGAATAGGAGACATAAGAGCTGAAATTATTTTTTTATTTCAAATTTTTAAAGTTGATTTTATTAGCTCTCTAAGTTCAAAATTGGATGTTTTGCAGATTCAGAAAAATCAAGAATTTGATGAAGTGTTTTTCCCTCATGACTAAAAGGAGCATCCCATAGATAGGTGTTCTTCCTTATCTAGGATGGAAGTAGGATATCAAAGAGATGAGAAAGCTACAACAAGGTCAAAACCATGGAAATCATGGCCTACAGGTATGGTTCAAAAAACTTCCTCTCCATTCTCTTACTTGCATAATCCATTATGGAATACTAATGTGTTAGGGTAGCCATGTCAATCTCAGTATAACCACCATCAATCGTGTCTACAAATTTGGCATGGTTCATCTTATGATTGCTTGATTACCTCCCTAATTCTGTAGCACAAACACGTCCTCCATATTCTCCACCAGCTCTTCCACAACATCTTGCTTGCCTATCAAAATCATCCACTTAACCCAATCAACTACATCATCAAAATGCTCTACTCCGTACACAATTTCCTGCTCAACTCATTCCACACCCTCACCATAATAAACCAGTACAACATGCTTACAGTGTTGAATTGAAAAATTTACCCACCCTTCCCACCCAATCTGTCTCACATGCACCATTGGAGAAAACTCATGTTGAGATTCAAAATGTTTCAAATTCAAAAATTTAGAAGTTATGGGAAAAAATGAGGCTTCTTCTTATTTGCATCAACAAACCATTTTCAAAGCTCAAGAACTTCATGATATGATGGATATGGGAAATCAACAAAGTAAAGGATATATTGAAGATTGGTTTCACTCCATCATTTGTTTGCAACATCACTCCATACTTCAAAAAATTTTGACACCATCTTTTGAAGCGAAGTTGGCTTCTCATACCCTAATATTAATTAATATGCATTTTTCAATTTTGGGTATGTACATATTTGAAGCCTTATTTCGAAAATGGTTCCACTGGAAATACTCTTATACGTAATCATATTCATTTTTTAAATCAAAATAGGTTGGTGTAGAAAATAAAATAGAAAAGGAAATAGGATAAACACATTTTTTTAATGTAAAAATAGTTGTTTTGTTGCAACGCGTTGTGGAAATCAACATCGGTGATAATTATTTTTCTAGTTAATTTGTGTATGTAGATGAATTATAAAGGAAATCATAGTTCTAAAAACACTCATTTTCATTTCTATCACCAATTTGGAAAAAATGCTTGAATATCATATTTTTTTTGGCTTGTGGGCTTGACGAAATTTCTGATAACTCAGTGGGGACAGTCATGTTTTGAGGGACCAAATGACAATATCTATAAAACCTTTTTCTATCCTAGGTATCCCTTTATGTATAATTTCCATCCCAATTTGAATCACTCAATTTGGATTTGAAATGAAAAAGTTAGAATGAAAACATTAATAAGGTGTCTAGCATGTAGCTCAGGAATAGAGTTGGGTCAATCCATATTTGAAGGCCTAAATGACTGAATTTTTGAAACTTGTTTCTATGATAGATTCCCCTATGAATATAGTTTACAAATAAATTTGAATCACTCATTTTCGGTATCGTATGAGGAATTTATGATCAAAACACTGATTGCCTATCGTAAATCAGCACTCTTAAAACTATGTCTTTCCGAATGTTCCTTAGAGTATTTGACCTATCAATTCTTCTTGTCTTCAAAACTTGTTTCTATTGGAGATAAATAAATGAATCTAATTTAATTTCTAGTTTGAATCATTCGAATATGGCATCAAACGAAGAATATATGCTTAAAATATCCACTGTTGTTCTAAGTGGGGTAATCGAAAATGACTCTGTTATGCAGATTGTTCTAAGTACAATTGAGATATCATATCATTGAATTTTTAAAACTTGTTTCTATTGGAAATATACATTTGAATTATCTCTGATATGGATTTGGAATCACTCAATTTGGATGAAAAAAAAATTGTTATTAAAACACTGCTAGTTAGTATGGTCGACCACTCCTCTCCCGTAGGTGACAAATAAATTTTACTTTGCTATTTTCTCAGTGGATTTGTTATATAGAGTAACTACTTGTTTTTTCTTGCATAATTATTGGATTAGGAGAGCCTGATCACCTCTCTTTCTCCATGATTTAATGTTTTATTGCAGGTAAACTCTCATTTTTTGCAGGTCCTAGGAGAATAAAGAAGGTCAATTTATGGACGAGCGATTCTTGAAAGAAATTTTAATGAAACAAGAGAATTTCATCCAACTCATTACCCAACGGAATTCATAACAAAAGAAATAAATAATTGATTTCCATTTGAAGATTCATGTCATGTCTCTGCTTCCAAAACATTTTTCAAAGAGATCATTTTTCTTCCTTGTCTTAAGAAATAACATCATAGCGGTTGTAACTTAATTTATTTATTTACATACTACTTTTAAATCAAATGTTGTTTATTTTTTGATTTCTCTTATACTTTTGTGTTTCAGGTGTTGTTTCCTTCAAATTGTAACCCATCCTCAGCATCAATGCAGTGAACAACTAATTTGTTTTTTGCGTGCCTGCATTTGTTGTGTTGTTCCTTTTAAAGGAACAATTGTTGTTCCTCTAAAGGAACAATAGCCATCCCTCTTTAGGAACAGCAGTTCTGTGCACTTTATATTTTTGTTGTTCCTTTCAAAGGAACAACACTTTCACATTTCTGTTGTTCTTTTCAAAGGAACAACATTTTCGTATTTCTGCTATTCCTTTCAAAGGAACAGCATTTTCACATGTCTGTTATTCCTTTCAAAGGAACAACACTTCCGCATTTTTTTTGTTCTTTTTCAAAGGAACAACACTTTGACAATTTTGTTGTTCCTTTTCAAAGGAACAAAACTTTTGCATTTTTTTGTTGTTCCTTTTTAAGAAACAACACATGTTTGCATGTATTTTTTGTTGTTCCTCTTAAGGAACATAATTTTTTTGGGTGTATTTTTTTCTCGCATGCATTTTTTTTTGTTCCTCTTAAAGAACATAACTTTTTCATGTGTATTTTTGTTATTCCCTATAGGGAACAACACTTTTTGGTGTGCATTTTCTTTGCCATTCCCTATAGGAGAAAACACTTTTGCATGTATTTTTGTTTGCTATTCCGTACAGGGAATAACACTTTGGGAGTATTTTCAAGAACAACCCTTCCTTCCTCTTTTGGGATTATTCCTAGTTCATCTCAACCACATTTTACTAATTCCCTTTCATGGCATGAAGTACACTACTTTTAGGAGGACAAGAATTATAGATTCTTTTGGAGCAAGTTAATATCATTCACGTTATGATCTTTAACACGACAACTCCTTGATGATAGGTTATGTTCAAAAGGGACACAATTATATATATACTACTTTAGTGCATTGTTTTCTATTGTACATGATACTAATTGATCATCTTAATACCATGTTGGTTGCACCCTTCTAGGTTATAAACTTCTCTCTCTGTAATAAATTAGATTATGGGTATATTTTTCCTATTGACATGTTCAACTTCTTCCATCATCCCAACTCTTAAGGAGTACTGAGCCTCCCTCTGTTTATCATACAAATGTGTAATAATAACAAAATTTTGTTCACAGATGGAGGATAGGGGGTCTCATTACAAGCCAGCCTACCATGTTGAGAAGGCTGTAACAAAGTGACATTCCTATTATGGCCACCACACCAGGTTTATGATCCATTGGATAGCCAAATTATCCTTGGAACAAGAGGTCTCATCACGAGCTAGCCTAATCACTTTTGCTACATCCCAGTGAATGGTAATGTGGTTATCTAGTTACCACACCAACACACTGATCTCTTCTGTAGAATAACGTTGGAACTTTTCATTTATAAATTGAGGATCCTGGCTCATATGGGTTAAAAAAATCATGTCGACGCTATGGATGCCTGCTGGCAGCAGAGGCTTTGCTTATGGTATTAAATTCATATCTTATTATCAATTATTACTATAATACCCTTTTCTTATTTTCTCTTTTTATCAGAGATGTTATATCTTTAATTTTTTACCTGTTTTGAAACTTTATGCATGAGAAATTGTTTTATGATCAATCGCATCTTTTTTTAGCTAGAATACTGTCAACAAAGCATATTTTGGCATAATCTTTTTCGCATAACTTATCATCAATCCAAAGTGTCCTATCTCTTATTCATAACTATCTTTACACACTCTTCTCTCATTATAACCATACTTCTTGTTGTCCTAACATTGATATGTGTACTCTGCTTCATTTACTGTTGTATTGTTCATTCTCTTGCCTTGCCGTCATCATAACACCTTTCATATGCTTTATGGTCATGGAAGCCCTTTTCCAATTGGAGGGGGGAATGTATGAATTATGGGATAGTATGTGATATGATTAGATTACTACACTCTGCCATAACTTGTTGATTTGAAAAAATATTAGTATTGCATGCATACAAAAGATTTTTTGATTGAAAATTTTGCATGCATCTTATCTGTTGTTATTCAAAACTGACACTGTGGATTCAAGAACATTATATGCAAAATAGTGATTTTCTTAGATGAGAACAACAAGTATGGGGGGGAACTCTATTCGTAGCACGACCACACTATTGCAAATAACAGAAGAGGCTCGAGCAACTCATGCACGCAAATAATTGTTCATACATGATGTGCTTGCTTGGATTCCACCTTTTGCATCACTTTCAATATCCACTTATCCTACATCAGCTTCAACAAATGCTAGTCCACACATGTCATTCTACATTTTCTTTTTCAGAGGTAAAACTTGAAGTAAAATAGCATAATTTTCTGATTTATTACAAATTTAAGATAATTTCATGAAAATCCATTTAGCATTATTTATCATCATTCATTCCACATCTTTACCACTTCCCATTTTTGAACGGCATATCATCTTTCAGTTTGGGGGAGTGTTGTTTTCATTCATTTCTTTCTTATGACCATGTCATTAATATTTTTTATCATCCATTTCTATTCTTATTCATCCTCAACACCTCCCTTATTCCATGATTGTTTTACACCAAGCATATAATTCAACAAATGGTAGCAACCACCTCAATTTGTTTTCTAGCATTGCACGAGGGCATGTTAATTCTTTAGTTTGGGGGAGGAGTTGCTACGCATGATGGATGTCTTTTACTTTCTTTCTCATTTAAGGCATACAATTTCATTTTTATACATTGCAAAAATTGATTTCCATGTATTTTTAAAACTATGAACTCAATTCTTGTGATTTCTGGGAAACACAGACGTATCATTAAAATACACAAGCCCAGATAATTTCAAGCTAAATTAGTTCATAAAATTTCAGAAATCATGCACTATCACTTACAACCATTTTGTTTATATCTCACGATCCGTGCATCAATACGATCTGATTTTTGGATCATAGAAGCAGTAATATAGTAGAAATCTACTTGCAAAATTTCAACAAAATATGGTCTGCAACTTTTGAGACAATGGTTAATGAAGTTTGTTGTTACCTATATCATATTTTGCTGCAACTTTATATACATATAGTTGAACGGAAATATAAAAATTGTTATGCCTTCATCAAGATTGCTAAAATTGAATATTCACTATTTGAGGAAGAATTCATTTGTTCCATCCATTTCATGAGTTGGGATGAGAAATTTTTTATTGTTTGGATAACACAGAGTCTTTGGGTTGCATGAGGACATGCAATATATTTAGTTTTGGGTTGCATGAGGACATGCAATATATTCAGTTTGGGGGCATGTTAGGCTCTTAATATGTTATTATTATTATCACTTTTTACACCTGTTTCATCCATTTCAACTCTTGTTTATCATGCCATTTATCATGATTTATCATATAATTCCATTTTATAATTATTTATGCTCTTATGGATAAATATTATTTCTTGTCCTTTATTTTTAATAAATTGATGATTATTCATGTTTTTACTAATGATGGTTTATTAATAAATTTGTTCACCATTTTAGCCTCCAAGATCTTTTCCAAATTGAAGATTTGATCTCCAGCTCATCATAAAATGTGTCAACTAAGAAATTAACTGGAATAAGAAGTGACAGTTTTGCATTGGACATTTTCAATAAATGGAGAAGAATCTGGAAAATCCAAGACATGGGTTTTGTCCAAAACTGACCAAATTAGTCTTGCATTAAGCAGATTTCCCAAATTCGGTCCATACTAAGACAAACGGAAGGTTCTATGAAGACGTTTTTCTTAGATTCGTTGTCGTGGCTGTTTTCCAAATTATCTCAGCTGCAACACCAAATTCGACCTATTCCTGTTAAATGTTGGTGGAAAGATATCATAGATATGATCTTGCTGATCAATTTGTTGTGAACAATCCAATTTTGTAATAGAAATCATATTGTAGTCATATCTGTTGTATCTTCTCTCTGCTCTTTATGTATTTAAATGAGAACAAAGATCAGAGAAGGGGAGAAAGGGGATTCATGATGGATGATTAGAGAGAGAATTGGATATATTAGAGATAGATAGGATAAGATAGGAGGAATGGGAGAATTACTATTGAGAAAATAGTTATTGTTGACTCTCGTTGTTGAAACAACGAATGAAAATATTGTAATGTTTATGCAACGACTAACATATAAAAATAGTTTCAATTCCTTCGCATCTCCTAAAGTAATCCAGCAGTGCTTCACTAGCGGCTAAGGGCCCAGCCCTGGTGAATCCACTTGCTTCTTGTGCCATTATTTTATAGTTCCGGCCATGTGATGGTTTAATTTCTTTTTCATTTCCTTAATTTGATTTATTCAATAATCTTCTGTTTTTAAACATTTCATTGAATCTCCCTATTACATCGAAATCGTAATTGGATTGCGTTGATAGCAAGATTATTGTTTACAACTTAAAATGTCATGCTGTTAATTATGATATAATACTGCATTGTCCATTTTAGAATCTGTTGTTCATTTTTAACTGTGATTATTGTTCATTTAATAACTACGATTACTGTTTAATTATAAATGTGATTTTTGTTCATCTATACTTGTGATTTTTGTTCAATCTACTAAATTAAAATTGTCGATTCAGTTACATTTGCAGTTGTTGTGTATTTCTATACAATTAGCTTTGTTGTTCTGTTATATTTAAAATTGCTATTCAATTCCAGTAATTTAGCATTATTATTCCTTTCCATTAACATTTCATTTCTATAAGATGAGCTTTTCTATTCAATTCATTTCTTTAGATGAAGCTTTACTGTTCAGTTTTTCAATAGACTTAGTTGTTGTTCCTTTTCTACAAGGATTTGATTTCACCTTTTAACTGATATTGCAGCAAGTGTTTTTTAGTCAACATTTTTGATTGAATTTCCATTTCTAGTTATTTGCTTTAGTGTGGATTGAAAGATCAACAACTGTAAAGAACATTGACTATAGTTGTCTAAGTTCTCAGATTGGAGATCATGTTTATGATTGATTTCATTGGCATCAGTTAACAGGGGAAAGAGTTATCACTATTGTATCCTAGACTGATGATTGTTGTAGTTCCTTGAGTAAATGATTTAGTTGCAGAGCATTTGAGTTTCTTTCCTTTCCAATTAGGTTTGTTTCCAGCATCCATTTACGTTTTCATTTTAAGAACCATACTGCAAAGCATTACTCTTTAATCAAGTGACCGCCTCAGACTGAGGACACTCTTGAATTAGTAAATTGCACCTGGATTGATAATTAATGTGAAGATAATTAGGAGTTAAAAAGACACCTTTTATTGCTCAATAGGGAGTAGTTAGAAAGTATGTTAGAAGTGGAAAGTTGAGAGTAGAGAATAAAGAGAAGAAGTCGAGCTGACCTGCAGGAGCTAAGGAAGCATCGAGACAGAGATAAAGTGAGTCAGAGAGTCTGTGTACTCTGGAGAAGGCTTGAGAGGTTCAAGTGAACTCCTCTATAAATGCCTGTCATGTATTGAGTCTCGGATTAGACTCATACCATTGTGACCCATAGGAGGTCGAGAATCAGTAAAGAGAGTCTTTGTACTCCAGAGACTTGGCGATCCAAGTATAGTCTTGTTGATTCCTATCTATTGAGTGAGACTCAAATTGAACTCATTTTTGTAAAAACTCTGCTTGGAAAACATAATAGAGAGGCCACCACTGAAGGCTGGACCGAGAGAAATAGCCCACGAGTATTATGTGAACTCCTTATTGAACTTGTTGTGTTTATACGTTTTGTCTATTGTGTTTTCTCTAACTTCTTCAGTATCTATGTATTTTGCAATCTTATCGATCTGTTGCATAAAGTAACATAGGCACATACATGCACATGAGTCTGTAATACCTTATTGTTTGTATTGAATCAATTTCGAATCACGAGAGGAAACCTACGAAGGGTTCAGTGATTGGATATCGACCTTCTTCCAAATTTTTGCAAAATTGAAGGAATATTGTAAGGAGATGATGCTTTGATTAAAAACACATCAATTCCATAGAATAGGGGACAATATAAAGTGAGAAGATATAAAAATAAATTGGCTTTCCCATAGTGAAGACCATTACCTGAAACGAACAAGTAGATTCTATCGGAAGATGTAACCCTTGCACCATCGTATAGAGACCTAGCCTACCAATAATTGGTGAGAATACAGTGCCATTGATAGTGAAAATAAATGAACCATGATATGAATAAGAAACAAAGTGTCCTAAGAAAATTGATGGACACTTTTTGGAGATGCCTCATAAGGTGCATGTCATGACTATACCTTGAACATCTATTTACAATAAGGTAAATAAAAATGTCAAGCTAGAGGGAGGAGAAATTTTCTTTGCCTCCATCACTTTGGTATTCCATTGGAACGCCATGTATTTAGGGGCGATTCCAGAGTCGATTTACAAGGATAGAAGATATGGAACGAACCATGGGAAAGTGGCACAATGTTCAGAGGTTCATTGTATTGAGGGGTTAGGGTTAAGCCAACATATCTAAACCTTGATTATCCTGTGTGCATTGCCACCATTGGAAATGACAAGCGATCACATGCACTCACATGAAGAATGCAGTGTGGCAACCATGGAATGGACCTTCAAAGTTCAAGGTGGAGTGCGTAAAATAGCACCAAAGGAAATGCACAGAGTTTGTAATATCATGTAGATCGTAAGTATAGGATGTCTAGAACTTTATTGAAAGTCCAAGCCATAATTAATAACATTACCCTCTATGCAAGGTGGCACCCAACACCTAAATAGGTACAACAAAAAGATAAATGAACCTCACACCATCATACTAGTCAAATGTTACACCGGACCCAAGAAATCATAATGGAGATTAAGAATTGATTTCGATATCATAAACACACAAATCAATGCCTTGAGTACCACGATTTTACCTCAGTGGGGAAAGTACATGGATAATTCAAATGACTAACATACGTTATAAATGTTTATGGATTTTTACACTATAGAAATAAACTACCAACGGTCAACATCAAGCCATAAAAATTTGTAGTAGGATGAAGGTTCAAAGAGAGCTTAAATGTCAACATCAATAGGTAAGGGTAGGTTGTCGCTAATTTGTACACATAGTGCGACATATATGTAAAGTTATATAACCTTACAGTAGAATGCAATAGAGAGCCTTGCTTATATCCCTATTATGTTTTTACCCAAATGATAATCTAAGATATAACTCCCTTACACTGAAGGTGAGTATTGAATAAAAATATGTGTATTAATGGTATAAATTGGAAAAGTAGAACTTATGCACTAGTTTGGTAGCAAATACAACATATGAGTTGGTGAAGGGAGTATGAAAGTCATGCCTTCATAGAATTTAGGCATTCATTGGAATGGTAGTGCATGGTAAAGTCTGTAAAGCTAATACATCATAAGGTATTATATAGTTGTTAATCAGTGCATTTAAATCACAACTCAGCGGATGGAATAATTATGACACTACAACCATTACTAGCATATAAGATTTAATTAGCTAAATGGTTGGTTCCCCTACACTTATTCATTGTTTTCATGGGACCTAAAACTAAAGGAATATTCTCAGGGGGAGGATGGTGAAGTTAATTCTCTAGGAACCAAATAAATAAATAAATAAACTTGGCTTTTACTATACAAATTGTTAAAAGGTCCGAGAAGAATTAAAAATCACTTTGAGAAAAGGGGCCAAATTATTCGTTGTGGATGTAAATATTGTTTGAGACCCAAATTATTTTATATGGCCAAGAGAAAATAATTATTAAAAGGAGTCAAATAATCTTGGGAGGTATAAATTATGACCCAATATTTATTTGTGAAGGTCATGAGTGTTGGATGCTAGAAATTTAACCTTCAACAGTTTGAATTTCTCCATTTCTAGGTTTGTGGAGAGCACTACATATTGAGAGATGAGAGGAAGAAATCCAATCGATCTCAAGTTGAGCTTATATCTTTATATGTTGGGTGTGATTTATTATCTAAAATTGAGTCTGAGTATACATCTATCTTTCAAACCTAGAGACTAAATCCAATTACTGTCTGGAAGATTGATTAATCCTTTATGAATTCACAATGTGTTTTTGGCTACTCTTTGAAGTGAGGCTAAGCTAACCTGTGTGGAACTGAGTCTATTCATCTTATGGTTGCCATCAAATCCATTATATTAATTCAATATTGAGTTCCAAATGATAATGAAATCATTCGGTTAATTGTGCATCCACACCTTGAGTTAAGCTTATCGTTGTGGCATTGTTGTAGTTGTGACAAAGGTTGAAAGATGGCGGACTAAGAGGTTGAACCCAATAGGATTTCAATTGTAGAAGTGTAAGAAACATGAGCATTATATTGGAGCAACAATGGTGTGTGAGGGTCAAAACTTATCTCTACCCCAAAGGAAGACGAATTCTATGTGGGATCTATAGGGTATAAAAGCCAAATTTTATCTGCCAAGAACGAGTTGAAATTGTCATTTAGGGAGGATGTTAGTAGAGTAGTTTATTTCCTTAACCAATACAAATAAATTGGATCATATTTCAGTCACCATCTAGAGATTAAAAAATTCCAAGAATTTTGGCTAATTCCTAGAAGGCGAGTTGGTCATTTTCTCTTTTATTTTCTCAACTATGAGAGTGGCGTATAAAGAAAAAATTTCATATCCAAGTGATATTGAATAAGCAGGCCAAATCATTCAAGTATATTTACGGTGTTGAGGTTATCTACAAACTAACATTTAATGTATTCCAAAGGGAAAATAGAGGATTATTCCAACAAGTGTTTTACAGAACCTTGGACTTATTTTTCCTTCATTCTTAGTTGATCATGACTTCTACTGCTAGAGCATGAATCAATGTCAACTTAAGGGTGTGAAGTTATGTAGTAAAGTGAAAGGCTTGTCACTCATGGCATATTTATTAATCCAATGGTCACACATCTCTAGCGTGATGTTATGTATCTGTTCTAGTTTCCACTATTGCTATATATTTCTTAAATATCATATTGTGCTTGTGTATCAAATCATGAACTAGTTGAAAGTTGAGTTTTTGTGCCATCATATGTTTTAAATAATACACATACAGCAGACCATGTACCCACTTATTATGTGAATTGAAACATAATCCAGTAGTCTAATTATTTTTTGAAAATTGTTGAGATATATAAATAAAACCTTATTATTACCATATCATATCTTCTACAATCATTATGCAGATTCACATAGAGAAAGTATGTATTTATGGGAAAAATATAAATTAGATGTGGTAAATATCAAAGAAATAGTAAACATATATATTCCAAAATCAGGTCTATGTATAAGAAGAATTAAATTCCAAGAGGGGATATTTCAATTCTTAAGGTGTGTATCATTCATCTTTGAATGTATTTTATGAAGTATTTTGGCACAAATATATATTTCTACGGAGCTATCCAAGTAGATTTGATTGTAGTAGTCTATATAGAGCCTCTCTTATATACAATGTTGCTTATAGGAATATGATACTATTAGATTTGGTCTTTTCATAGGAATGGTTTAGATTTTCTCCTTCAAATCAAGTTAGGGGTGTCCAATTATTGCTTCATTGTTAAACGGTCCATATCTTGTATCCCATCGTTGGTTGATGCATAAGAAAAGGTATGTGATATTTTTGTTATAAAGTTTTCAATGAGTCAGAGTCTTGAGTTTTCATGATTATCCCTAATGATTGTATGGTTATGTTGTAAGTTGGGAGAGTGTCAGTCAAAACAACTTGATGTAAAACATGGATGAAACATTCATCAACTCCCTTACTGAAATAACAACAGAAATTAAAAGATCCCTTTCCAAGGGAATACTTTCTATGCTAGAACAAGAGTAGTCATAAGAAGAACATGATTTGGGACACAAAATTGTTTCACTTGCAACAAATTTGAGATACATGGGTGTTACAGTAAAATCCATTGTCAAGTTAGAAAAAAAATTTGCACTCCTCTGCAAGGTGGATCAGTTAGATTGGAAGAGTTTTGTTTGGGATTCAAAACTAGTCATGCTTTCCTTAGTACAATGCAAGTATTTGAAGAACCATTGTATAAGAGTCAAACTTCTAGTTGCCTCATGTATCAGTGGTATCATGACGTTGATTTCACCTATACCCCCTTACTGTGATGACATTATGAGGAGAGTCTTCATATTGATATTGGAGACCTTTCAAGATTTGGATAAAATTGAGTGCCCTACCTTTTGGAATAGGCTAGATATTTTAGATATCATGTCCTTGGTTAGACCTTTTGAATTCATGTTTGAGTGTGAGTGTGACGACTTGTTCCCAAATATGTCCGAACTCTTATTCAATATTATGAAACATCATTCTGATGTAGTCATAACACACATGCAATCCCTTTTTTCCTCATGTATAGGAGGCCATGACACCATTTGCAGGAAGTTGCACTCTAGATTTTTGGCCATTTAGAGTAGAGACAAAATGATATCACCTATTGTCAATGAATTATCTGAAAAGTTCGTTAAGAAAGACATTAATCTATTCATGAGATAGTAGACCCAAGAGGAGTTGCAAGGGATTAGTGGTGACCAACCACGCAAAAAGAATGATTTGAGGAGGAAGGGTACTTACTTTGTTTACAAGGAGGCTTGGTGACCTGACCACTCATGATTGAGCAATGCAAAGGAGATGGGAGAGGTGGATTAGGAGGAAGTTCCTTCTGACTTATAATAAAAGGATTCTTCTTTGGATGAGTCCATGGGTTCATATGAGGATGCCTCTAAGGAGCATTAGGAGTTATGGGGAGTTATTTATAGTAAGTTGGATATATATGGCAGTGTGTATGGTGATTATTTAGTGGACCCTATGCGATAAATTCAAGGGGATGAGTCACCAGTGAGGATTCAACATCAATAGAAAATGGTGGGGCATGAGTCATATTAGGAGGATGATATGCATAGTATGCATCTTTGGCCACTTTTGGAGAGTCAGTTTGTGACCCATGAAGAGCATGTGTCGAGGGAGGGTGAGCAACAATCCATTAGGTCAACAATTGGAAATAATCATATAGGTGTATAGAAAACTAGTAGGGTGGTAATATTTATAGATACTCGTCATCATGATGTATTAGATCCTCATAGGATAGTTCTGTAGAAGGTTACTAGATCAAAGGACCCTGGATTTTTTAGTCAGATGAGGGAGGATATTTTTGAGATGGTGATGCATCTATATTTGGGCCTACACTATGATGAGGTGTAGGTAGATGCACTGGAATATGACAAAGTTGAAGTACTTTAAGGGAGCAGTCGCCTATAGGTGTACATATACAGCGATTGGAACATAACCTTCCTAGATATGCCCATTATAGGAAGACGGGTGGGATTTCATAGACAAATCCTACTAATGGACCAAAAAGAGTACCATGATTTGAGCATGAACCAATGCAAATAAAATAATCATATTCCAGACAAATCCTACTAATGGACCAAAAAGAGTACCATGATTTGAGCATGAACCAATGCAAATAAAATAATCATATTCCATACGTAGGTGTTCATGCATTTGATTATTTTCACGGGATATGTTGGTGGAATATCATGAGTTGGTACCATATTGATTATGCGTCAATTTTAGTGAAGAGAATAGTAGTTCAGGAGCCCTTATGTGTTAGGAATACTACATGTTGTAGCTGGCAACAAGGTGTAGGTTGTCCACTCATAAAGATTTGAGCACAACATCAACATAATAGGATTGACCTTTGTTTATGCCAAGGGTTGGATTGGAGACAAGTGATGAGTTGGTATTCGTTTGGTGGAGCAATGTTTATGACAAGAGAAAGGGAAAACATAGTGCCATGGGGTATGGGTGATGGTGATTAGTCATGGGCATTTTGTGATCCAGGGGGAATTGATAGACGACTAATTGAGTCAACGACCTTTTTGGGATCTATGTATTAAAGGTTCCGTTCATGTTTGGTTAGCATGCAGGCATGTTGTGGCACAATGATTCATATAGGATGTTGGTATCAATTGGTTACACTTTGTCAAGGCAGAGTTGAGTTCGCTAACCTGGGAAGAACAGTGACAACTGATCATAATGCTAACGAGAATATAATGTTGGTTTCAAAAGCAGAATTGTGAAAATTGTTTGCACTAGTTCTTATTTTGGTCATATTTACTACCAAATTTGTGTCTAGCTAATTTTTTACATTTGTAATGACCTTGTGCAGAGTTGGTTTAAAGAGCCTGATGTTAGAGCGAGAAGACTCCCTACAAATGACAAGGACTACATTGTCTTGGATGACCAATGCTTGGAGGGCACTCAATGTTCTTGGTGTTGCCAAGTCTCTTTGCTCGAAGCATCAACAGATACAATGGTATTGCTATAACATTACTTAATTTGATCCTCTGTACTAATATCCTAATATCATTTCAATACATCAAATTTTTTTGTTTTCATAGAATTCAGAGATACATCAGTAATGTTATTTTGTCTTGGAAATACTAAATTATTTTATTCTGAGATCACCCAATTTAAGTTGTTCTTTGTAGCCACCACTTGATCCTTTAACAAGCATTTGAAATTCAAAGTGTAATAAAGCTCTTTTAGTTGCTTTCCAGAAGAAGATTTCCACAAGCCAATGAATATTAGTGTGATTAAACTAGATGTTGCACTTGGTACCATAGGCAGTGTAATAGGGTTGTACTCCATTTCAGTCTATGGTAGTAGACTGATTTATAACCACTCCATGTACCCACATATGATATAATATATTACCCACATAACTATAACACTTTGAAATCATTTCTATATTCTTTATTTTGTCAGGTAAAAGAAAATTACAATTATCCTTTTCATTTTTTCCTCGCTGAATATACAAAGAGAAAATTTCTTAACAGTATTGCTTAATTTGACAACAATTTTACTTTTATCTGATACAAGAGTGGAAGTAGTCTTAGATTTTACCTATTTCTCAGTAGTTGTTCTCCTTCGGAAACAACATCATCCTTCAACAAATACATTCCAACTTGTATAGAGGAAAGTTGATGTTTAGTAGAGGGCCCATAAGATATCCTTTAATAGAGGTGCAGTAGTTTAGTATGATCATTGGATAAGGCACATGTATGAATGTATTGTCTTCAATTAGGAAGGCACAGTTACCCATCCAAGGGCGGGCATAAATGAATGTCTATTTTGTGAATGGTGTAGTTTTCTAAGTGTGTTGAGTGCATGAGTTCATGCGTTCAGTCTACCCTACTAGGTCTTGAATTTGAAGCAGTGTTATCCATATGTGATGGTGATATCCACTAGGTGCATTAGGGTTAGGGTTAGGATTAAGGATATTCGATGAAGCGAGATTCAATGGTTCAAGTCCTATAAAATCTAGATTGAATAATTTCAAAGAAATGATTGGACGCACATGTCAATCAAAAAAGATGACTCAAAATCCATATGGAACCTTGTGATATGTTGCTATGGATAGTGCTTACCTATGACTTTATACCTCTACAAATTTAGCCGAGTTCTGTAAGGGGGAATTATAATTTCCCCTAGAGATAATTCCCCCTACTACTTGACCTCATGGAAGATCTTTTCAGATAGTGGAATGTGAGGCTAAAGGTGAGGTGAGGTGCTTTTTATGCACACATGTGAACCCTTAAAAATGTCGTTCCTGGGCTAGGGTGGAACCCTATATCTAGAAAATGTTTCTTGCTAGTTTTACACACTTAGTTCATGTTTTTCTCAGCCTGAGCTACCATTATAATTCAAACAAGAATCTCCCACATATATTTGATTGCATGTATATCCTAATATTGGAGGTTTTCATTAAGTATATTGGATGTATCATAATATTGGAGTTCGCCCTCCTAATCAAGTAAAATCAACATGAGTGCAACCTGTCTTCCCACGAGATTTCATTATTTATCTTATGCATCTATTCACTTTATTAAAAAGGGAAATGAGTGACATCGATGGAGGACTAGTGCTCTACCCTCTAATCATGATGTTTATCAATAGATTTCTCTAGCTATTAAAGGAAAATGACAATTATGAGGGAGGGATGTGCTTTAGGAGAGCCTACTTTCAGCCTATGATTGTAATTATTATTGGAAATCAATGTAGCTAATTTCCAACAGGTTTGTGATCATAGATAGAAAGAATTTGATACTTTAGAAAGGTTACACTCTAATAGAGGTTGTTTCACTTTACTTCCAATTTCTTTAGAGCATGCATAGAATGGTATTGTCATTGTAAAATCGACATGGACCATGGTTAACACATGCAAGATAAAAACAACAATGTGAGAAGAGGTGCACTCCACATGAGGGTATTTTGAACAGATTTCATACTTCTAGCATGTAATTAAGTTTGTTTATCTTAGAGAAAGGAAGAGTATCAAGGGGGTGAGGGAGGTGATAGGTGAGTTACTATCATGCAGAAAGGAAATTAGTTCACCATGTAGAGAATATTCTACTTCAGTTTGGATTCTACTTGAGTTTGATCCATTTCTCTCTCACACACTCTAGTCCAAGAACATTTTTCTTTGATTAGATTTTGTTCTCTACCCGCCTAATCTCATCTAGTCTAAGACCATTTTTCAAAGCGATGTGAATAACACCTATCAAAGTGGAACAAATTTTGGCTGCTACGTGAGTGTTTCTTAAAGTGAGAGCATCCTTACGCAATATAAACTATTCCAAGTGGATTGCTGCAACTACTCATAAATAGGCTCTTTTTCTACCATTATCAATAGATCCAAACCCATAACTAGTATTGCTTAAAATGTTTGCATGATACCTTTTTTGTTGGTCAAAGTATAATTACAAAAATTTCTTAGAGAAGGTCCCGAAGTGAGGTATACATATGGCTTCCTTAGTGTTGTTAGTAGTTGTTTCTATATCCTGAAAAGAGTTTCCAAAGTGTTGCCATAATCCAATTCTCAAACCACTACATAGTCATCATTTGAAAGTAGACCACTTGGTGCTTGCATGGAGGGCTGAGCTGGTATATAAGATTAGGGAATACTATTGGTAAATTTAATGAATATAAGGGCTTTTTCTCATGCCAATGTCACCTTAAAATTCACTTTCACAAAGTTGTCACAAAGTATTGTTCATGGGGCCTCACTATTGGAATAATATGTGATGTTGCTATAAGTGTCGTTTGAAACATATCCTTGGAAGAAAATAGGCTTAAACTGAGAAATGTTGCTCCATTCTAGTCGTAATGCAAGTACCTTGCATAATACTCATCTTCCAAACTTCAGGTACAGAGTGATGTCATAAATAGCTTGAAAGACTAATCTAGAGCAAGACCAAATACGCACAAGAGTGAGGGATCTACAACAAGGCCAAATCGTCAATATGTTGTATTGTTGCACTGAAGAAGCCATAAAATTAACCTTAGACAAGCATATAAATAATTTTCATATTGAAGATGAAGAGAAGTTGGCCCTAGTTTCTCCATTGGAAACATGCTAGGTCTACTAGAAATGAGTTTATTTCAATGTTTTGATTTTTTTAGACTGATGTAGATTTACAAAAATATGGCATTGATGTTTTCCATTTATCAAAAATTTGAAAGCAACAATATTACAAATACAGTAGACACCTTGAGCTATGTAGAAAAGTTTGCAACAATGGGCCTTTCTTATAGTTTTCTTAATGTAGAATTCAGAAATGTTCCAAGATATTTTGCCTTGTATTTGACAAGGTACAACTAAAATGCATTAATATACATCATAAAATATTTTTCACCAGTGTTGCAAAAGTTGTATGTAACAATAACTCAAGAAGCGCCTGAAAAAAGAAAATCAGGGAAAAATTATAAAAACCAGGAAGCAATTGAAATAAAAAACAAGAAAGCCTATAAAAGAGAAAATTTATTCTTATATGAATAGTAGGAGCTTGAAACCCCATGAGGTGAGTGAAAACCTGAGTCTGCAAAAGTTTGAGGCTTTTTCAACGCAGGAGCGAAGACCGTGACAACAATATGGTCATCAAGAGTTGAACATGTCACTTGTGGGAATTTCTCTTGGGTTGGAAGGTTAAAACTCCTCATAACCACCTAGCCTAGCCCCAATTTACAAATATTTTTTTTGGAATATATATCCTAGCACTTCATCTCATTCTGAGGATGGTATCCAAGGTAAACCCAAATTATTTTGGGCTCGAGGCAATCAAAAATACATTCACTAAGAGGTCAACATGTCACTTGTGAGAATTGGTGCTAGGTGTGGAGGGATAACAGTCCCCCTCAATTTCCTGGGCTAGACCCAATTGTCTAAAATTCTTTTTGCAAAATATATCCCGATAAAACCAGGGAAATTTGCCTCATTCTAAGGATGGCACCCAGGCTTAAGAAAATTCCTTAGGGCCAAAGGCCATATTAACATGTCATTGGCAAGAATAGAACCATTGTAAGGAGGATAACAATCATTCCACCTAACCAGTGGAGCTAGACCCAATTGACATCAGATGTGTTTATAGTTAGACAAAGGTGTAGGAATTTTGGAAATGACTTCTTTGGTGTTTTTGGACAGTCAGATATTGCTCTTATTTTGGTTGTTTTCTAGTATGCTAGAGAAGAGCAGCGATTTCTTTTTTCTTTTTACTTGAAACTTTAAAGGATCTTAAAAAATAGTTCAATAATGGTAGATGGCCCTTAGTACACTAGCCGAACAACACAAAGTCTTACTAACTTAAAACTTCTCCACGAGGTCCCACCTTACCAATTTTCAAAAAGGTGTAGTCCACGAGTCCCATAAGAGCTTATCCATCCACTTGACTTTCAATGTTTGTTCCAAGTGACAAATGGAATACTATTATACTAGTAAATTGTTCCATAAATAGAGTAATGAATATGAGGGACATGTTGGGCTTCTAGTTCATTTGAAGTTCACACAATTTTGTTGCTCCCAGTGTTATTATCCATGTTTGATGCATTTGTGAGTTACATGTTCTCCCTTTTGAATGCAAATAATGAAATTTCTACACTACATTAAATGATGATTTCCTAAATTATTTACCAGCCCCTGTTAGAGGAATTTAGAGGAGGGCTTCTTGATAGGATTAATGATTAAGACTATGTGTCATGTTTTGGGCCTTATACAAGGTGAAACTGCAATATCTTCAAAAGTGAGGGAAGTTGGGGTGAATTTATGGGCTTGAAGAGAGGGAAGTTGGGGTTCCGTTTTATTGCATAACTTTTGCACAACACTTGGTAGGGATATTAATTTTGCGAAGCATCAACGATCTTAATTAGCTCTATGATTATTCTTGCATAGATAATCCCATCAAAAACATTTACTTTTTTTCTATTGAACTCAGTGGACATTCAAGTTTTATTTCCATTTGAAATACATTTGGGATACATGGTGATATTGATGCATGATTTAAAAATTTCTTCACTTGTTTTTCATTTAGCAGGGTTTGGCAACTGTGGTTCAGCGTCTTGAGCCAACAGGAATTGATCTTCTCTCGATTAAGACAAACATTATCTTTGTTCTTTGGAATATGATCAAAGAATGTCAGGTAACAATTTTTCTTAATACTGACAACTTTGTTGTTTGTTTCTTTGTTTTTCTGCCACCATGTTCCCTCCCAGAAAATGTTGTGCCTGGAGCCTAGTAGACGCATCACTTCTCGTAGTGCTCAGGAGCACGAGTATTTCAAAGATCTAGGTTTTGTATCCTCACTTGTATATTAGCTTTGGGGATAAATATATTATTGGCCTGTTGTAGCGTAAACTGCATCATCTCACCAACGACTTTCTCTTTGGAGACTGGTAAAATAGATGGAAACATGTATAAGTAACATGATCAAGTATACCATGTTTAAAAAAAAATTATTTTGCCACATTTGTTAAGGATTTGCACCATTGGTGTAACTGAATTGTCGTGGTTCTAGTTCTTCAAGACTATTGAACAAAACTTTATTTGGACATTAAGTTGTTTATGATTGTCAAATATGACTGATCATTTGAAATTATTTTCCATCTATTGTTTTTGGCGAGGTAATTTATAATACTGTGCAATCTGGTTTTCTATGCTTTCTAGTGCGAGTATTTACTTGTTATGGTGATGTGTAGAGGATATGATATTCAAGAGGTTTTTATGTTGGTTTTGATGAGAACATCTCAATGGTGATGGAACCCTAGCTTTGAATCGTGCAAGGTTCCAATGGTGAACCATGAAAGAGAACACTTATGTTGGATTCTAACCATGAAACTTTTCTCAAAAGTAGAGTCCATATAAAAAGGTGAAATGTTGTATATAAATTATGTCTATTTCTAAGCAAGAAGTTTTGTTAAAATTTGCAATATCATATATACTAGTGACTCTATTTTTTAAGCATGTTTTTTTATTTGGATGCATAGTTTTTTTCGAGTTATATTTCAAAATTTAAACCTACTTGTTCTTGATGGTTTTACAAAGGCTTTTAGTGACATTGTATTCCTTGTTGAATGAATGTTTGGGGTACCTTGTCAAGAATAAGGGTATCTTCTATGATATTGGTGTCTTTTATTCAATGGATTTCATGCACCATATGTTTGCATTGATGATGAAGTAACTCTGTGATTATCTTGATCTACATGGATAGCTCATTGTTGGTGTTGTTTGCTCATGGGTATCACTACATTATTGAGCTCTTTGGGTTATTGATGGAGATGATCTCTGCTTGTTGCTTCATGTGATCCTGTGCTTCTTTAGAACAGGTTGGCTAAGTACTTGATCATTGTTTTTCCACCACGGATGTAGCATTTTCTTGTTTGTGTAAGAAATTATGCCTGAATTTAGGTTCTTACATTGTTTCATTGGTGATTGACATGTCTTCTTGCTAAATTTGTTTCGGCTATGATCAAGCTGTGTGAATTTTAAACAGCATTGACCCTCTTAGTTTCTTTGTGGTTATGTGCATGTTCCCTAAAGAGTTTCTCCTTTGAGTTTAGGTGCATTTTCCCTAAAGTGATTGTCTTTCACTACCATAAATACAAACCTTGTGCAATCATTCAATGCTATTGTTTCGATCATCAATGTCTTGCTTGCACTTGATTTCTTATAACTAGGTGTAAAATTCCAAACAAAGAAACTTCCCAATTGACCACAAATTTATGAGTATTTCAGTGAATATTATAGCTAGAAATTTTCTCCAACACATCATATAGATGATGATGTAGGTGTTATCTTACGATAGTGAAGAAATAGCATATCATTAAAACCCCAAAAGAGTTCAATCTAATATATTCATTACTCATAAAATTACATACAGCCGATACATATAATTTTTACCACCAACTCAACACAATATCACAAGGAAATAGATTCTGGAAGCACAGTTTCTTGTATTTTATAACAGCAAGATTTACAAGCCCCCAATCCTACCAAGATTACATGCACAGCAGGAAGTCAAACTTGTGTAGGGATCCTAACTGATACACACAATTTCTTCACACTTGTTCCTTATGTTAACTAGTCCCAAAGGGTGCATATATCCTCCATGCAATAGTGTAAATCATAGCTACGTCGAGCTGTGGTAATACAAATTATCAAATTCTCAAATAAGGCACATGAAGCTTTAGAACTAGATTAATTGATATCCACACGCTAGGTACAAGCCCCACATCCAGTAGATGAGTGTGGAGTCTCGTTACAAAGAGAATAGGCCCCACAAATGATATGTTTAATGCAGCCCACTTGTACATAGCCCAAGAAAATATGTTTCTTCCAGCTGTAAAGAAACTTGAGGTTTTGACGAGGAGCTCGAGTTACCCCTCCAAGGATAAAATCTGACTTAACAGAGACCACTTCTCTAGCACAAGAAAACAATGAAACTTGAGTTGTGCCTTCCTTACAGATTTAAACTTTAGAATAGTGAGAATCTTGGCTTGTGAATGATGAAACTCGTTCTCCTTGAGAGTTTGTATCTGCAAATTTCAATGGTTCCTATTCTCATTCACAGAACTTCCAGGATTTTCCATGGCTATCACTTGTAAGAGAATATTTATGAAAAAAACATTAGTGAATAAAATTAACTGATAACGCCTCAAAATATCATGGGCCAGAGGAAAAACCTAGAGATAGGGAATGGTGGGATAATGAATCATGTGTGATAGTGAAAACCATATGGGACAACTTTCCCAGGACTCACCCAACTCCTGATATTCCTCTAGCAAAGAAATAGTCGTTGCAGACTTCTTTCAAAATTTCACTTAAAATCTTCAATCACCCCTATTTACATAAGCATGTTCATAATTTAGTCATTGGTGTTAAAGAAAGTTGATTCCATTGTTGTTGTAAGTAGTCTTTTTAGGTTGGTTATGTACAACATATTTTAACATATTAAATGGGAAAGTGTCAATAGTTGTGTATGACTCTAAGTAGTTTGAGGTATCTTAATAATTACTTATATTGTAACTCCCTTTAAACTCTAATACAAGAAACCATCTATTCCCTTGATCTACATGTTATTGATGCTTTAGTGATACCATATTGTCATCTGTATGATTGTGTTTTAAAAGAGACAATTGGTGGCATATTTGTATTAGTTGCAATATTTTTGGGAGCTACCTATGTACAACTCTAGATTCTGATTTGTTTTCCTTGGAGTCCTTAGTTGCATAGAATCCAACCATTGAAATTCTAAATGCTCCATAATGATATTTTTTCCACTTTGAACCATTAGAATATAATTCTAATTTGCACCTTGCCTAAAACAGATTGACTCAAGCTTCGCATTAGACACGTCTTTTACAAGAGAAAGTGAAATGCTTTTGGCCTCATAGCTACTTGCAATGTTATCCCTATATAATTCTATGTATTTTTAGGAGGCTAATGATTTTGTATGACTCAGTAAGACTGTAGGAGCTTATATAATCCTTATTTGAGAGCATTTTGCACCTATTGAGTGGGCATTAAATTTAGGATGTAATTGGAACTAGTTTGATATCCATTCAAAAGTGAACTTGATAGTTGAAATTATATTAAAATATGTGAAAATTGTGAGATTATTCTCACTTTTACACCAATTGGAAATGCCAAGTTGTCTAGTATGTGAATATGGTTTGAAGTCCATAAAATGATGTTGAATAAATAAAATGGGGGAGAAAAATAGATTCATTCTTCTTCAAGTATGGAATCTATATGGAAAATTGCAAAAATAATGACATTATCTACTTCTTTATGTGTATTCGATGTGATAGTTGTAAATGGCCATGGAAGATGCCTCCAAATGTGAAATATCTAGTACAAGAAGAATGTCATGAACAATCCTTTAGCTACATCGCAAGTAAGGAGAGCTAGCAACAAATTTCATGGAAGCAACAATCTTAGTACTACAATGCCACGAAACAAAAATCATTATGATCCATTTCCAGCAAGGAAGGAACCTTTCATTACATTGTAAGCTAGGAAGGTTAATCAGAATACATTGCAAACTAGGGAGGCTAATTGTGTTAAATTACAAACTAGGGAGGATAATTGCACTAAATTACAAACTAAGGAAGCTAATTGTGCTCAATTTCAAGCTAAGGAAGCTAATCACACTCAATTGAAAACTAGGAAATCTTATCACGTTAGTTCATCGCAAGACAATACATTTGGTTGTTCGTCTTCCTTGTAATGATTAGAGGATATCTTAAAGCCTGGGAAACCTCGTAGTTAAGAAAAGGTTTGATTGACAAAAAGATAAATAAGTATTTATATTTTCAGACATACGTGCATGTATCTTAATTTTTTCCATTATGTGGCGATTTTAAATGAATAAAGAAACCTAGTAGTTAAGCAAAGGTTTGATTGACAAAATGATGAAGAAGTATTTATATTTTCAGGCTCACGTTTTGTATGTATCTTAATTTTTTCCATTATGTGGTCAATTTCGAACTTCAATCTTGAAATTCTTCCAACCCAGTGACTTATTCATGCATAATTTCCATTTAAAACACTTGATAGGAAAGTTTGAGAAAATAAAAGAGCATGTATGTATTGAATTTTATAAACGCCAATATCACGCATGCCTTCACTATAATTCAATAAGTTATAGTTCATTTAAGGTCATTGTATTTTAGACTCTTGATATGAAAGTATTAAAGAGGAAAATAAAGTTAATACTAATTGCACTTGTATTCTTATTCTATTAAAATATCATTTTCATCTAAGGTTATAAATTTTAACATCTTACCAAAGAGACTTAAAGTTGGGATGGGTAGATCATTTTCAAAATGAGGGAGAACAAGGACCATGTGCAAGCCTATGAAATACTAATACACTTTTTAAGAATGTTTACTAATATTTACTTTAAAGTTTAACTAAAATGATTTAATAGTCTATTTGTGGAAGACCTTATTTTTGTGGAAATTTCAAACAAAATGAACCTTCCATATCACGAAAGCTAAAAAACATGTTGCCTCTAAAGCTCAAGAGAAGGTGAGTATTGCAACACAAAAGTGCATTCTCACCACACCTGTGTTCACCTTTTTGGGTGGTGAGGGTGTTTTTGGACAACTAGATGCCAAATAAAGGAATGGGAACTGATGGAAAATTGTATTCTTCAAGGACCAAGTGTGAGGACAGGTTAGGTATGCATGCTCATTTTCTTAAAAAATATAAAATGGAATGGTAGAAATCTCATTACTTTTATTAAGTGAAGTATTTTCTTAATGGTGTTGAAGTGGGAAATAATATTGTTCTAGATGAATCACAATGCAATTTAAATCTTAGACAAAAATGCCAAGAGAGGAAATATTAAAATGAGTTAAGTAGTAGAGTGAATCAGGGCATCAATGATGTATAGTGGATGTATACAAGTATTTTTTAATTTGGAATTAGATATATATTTGATTTTTTTCTTTTAGGAAATTGACATGAACATATCCAAGTGACACCACCATATTTGTGGATGATGCAACTAATAAACTTGTAACATTGATTAATATGTTTCATCTAGGAAGATTTGATTTGGGTACCTATTGGCATAGAACTAGCGAAATGTCCAACAATATTGGAAACAACTACTTGAGTTAACCTCTTGGACTTGTATATATTTGAAATATATTTTTGTATGCTTGCACTTAGTCATACATACCACATTTGAATTACTAGGCAACAATGGAAATACCTTTTTAAGTGGTCACACATTAGTCCTATTGTGAATTCGATGGCCACCTTAGTCAATTAGAAATAAAGAAGCACAAAAGAAAGGTGAAGTTGCAATGGTGATTATTAAGTTACTTGTTAAAAAGTTTCACACTTAATGAGATAGACACATATTGATATATAAAGATGGGGAACCTAAAATCCTTCCTTATTAAGTGCTCCCCACTTCCTTAGTGGGAATTGCAATATGATTTTTTGTTTAAATTTAAGATCAATCGATAAAATTTTTATCATCAATGTCATAAAGATCTAACATAAGGATTTCCAGTTGACATGAATTATGAAATGATTGCTTAACTAGAAAGTCCATGCACCTAGTATAAATAAAACAAGTAATAGTTAATCCCTTGTGCACTTTACAAAATCATTTTTTCTTGCTTAATTTTCGAATTATAATCCAGTGCATTAATGTTCATCGGAAAGTAATGCATAAATAGGGATTACATGTATGAGAGAAAAAAGAGTTTTTTTGTTAAATAGCTAGTTACATAGTCAACATTGATATCTAGTGTTGGTTGAAAAATATAAAATGTTTAGAATGATTAGAGAGAGAGAAATTCATATGACCCTGAGGAGACGATCCTTGGAAAAGAAAAAATAAGAGGATGAGTTTGTTTTGTTACTTTCCTATAGGCTCTTAACAATATTACTTCTGCTAGCCATGATAACATATGGATTTACATGTTCCACTTTGGCATGAGTGTCATTGCATGGAATATTTTTCATAATTAACTCTTCTTCACTTAAGGTAGAGAGTGGTCAAGAATGAAAACCACATAAGCAATAAATAAAAGCATGGAGCAAGAATATGTAACAAGCACATGGCAAATTTTTTATTCATGAATGATATGTTGAAAATGAAAAACAATTTTAATACTCAAGGTTTTATTATTTTACGAAAAACAAGTTTAATACTCAAAGTTTTTTATTTTATGTTATTTGTTAGAAGATAAAAAATGTGAAAGAATAAAATTAATAGATGAGATATTTTAAAGCTAAAGTGAATTGGTTTGTACCCATCCAATTCTATTGAATTCATTCATTATTTAGAAATAATAGTAACACGATGATATACCAACATGAAAAAAACAAATAAACAAATCCCATCCTTATTCTTCTATTACTAGTATTATAGAAACCTAAATCCCTTCTATTGCTAGGGTTTTGACCTAGGAATATACTTGTTTTAGTTATTTATGGATTGCTTAACAAGGCTTGAATTCATTACAAGAAATGCTCATTATAAATTTTGTTAGCCCTTTACGAAGTCTTTATTATCTAGTGAGATTCGCCAAGTTCTTACAAAATTTTATAATTTTGTGAAATATTCGCCTTGATTTTACAAGATAATATAATCTGGTGAGAGATTCGCCAAAAAAATTATATATACATATTGTATTATTGATAAAATCTTCTTCCATTTTTCCAATGTATCATGGGCATTGGCCCTGGCCCCTTTATTATACATATAAATTTAGGATGGTTCTTAAAATTTTCCCTAGTCATGGATCAACGGTGGTATTGGAACCATATGGCGTTCAGAGGTGGCTAGTATGTGGGCAGCTAGCACGATTAAGTGCTAGCCTTGTCATTTAGTAAAAACATAAATATCTACAGTCACTAAGAACCAATGCAACAAAGGCATGTACACAGTTTAAGGACCAAAATAAAGTCTTTATAGAATGATAAACCATAGTATACATTTAATAAACCATATTGAAATGTGTTAATATACATTTGATAAATCATATTGAATTGTGTTAATTATCGCGCCCATGAACCTTGGTGAAATTTGGAAAAAAATCATTAGCTACAAGTAATAGTAGGTTACTAGGTTTTTATGGAGTAATTTGTTTTATTTATTTTTTTGGTGTTCGTGCCATACTTTTTAGCGTCTACACTTTTGTAGAAAACTCCTCTACATACCCAATGTTGTTATTTGTAATCCAAATAATGTCGAGACTGGAAAGAAAGATCTCTGACAGTGATGGGGATGAGCGGTAAAACCATAAAAACAGCCAAACAACCTTACTTGTAATCCAAATAATGTCGAGACTGGAAAGAAAGATCTCTCTCAGTGATAGTGATAGGGATGAGCGGTAAAACCATAGAAACAGCCAAACAACCTTACCTTAATCTGGTCGTGTGCCAAGTCACATGCTCATCAACCCAACCATAGAAAAAAAACATACCAATACTGCAAACTCTCAATCTTTCCCTAATTGAGTTGAAAGGCTTTAGATTCATTCCGTATTTAAGTAAATTTTCTATTCATTATTTTTAATAAGTTTTTCGTTATCATATATATATTGAATTATATTGATGGATGAATTTGATTATGCAACTTTGTTTTTAAAATTTAACTAATTAGTAAGAAAATTTTATTCAAAAATAAATATGTTTTTTCCTAAATAATTACTCTATTAAACTTCAATAGCTTGGCGTAACCGGTGTATCACTAATTTATATACTTCGATTGTTGTGTATTTCGATATCACTATTCTTCTTACAAATGTCACGTTAATATCCAGATTTCGTAAAAAAAAAAATCATTTTTAATTATTGATCTAAAGCATCTATATATAATATGAATACTAAATCCACTATAACATTTTTTGAGCGTAAAGTTTCAATTGCTTTGTAAGATTCCATTAGTAACGTATTTAATTGAATTTATTAGATGACTTTAGATTAAAGATACTGTAAATATGTATTTAATTAGATGGATTGCAGGTCTAGATTTTTAATTTAATTATAAAAAATAATAGAGTTTTAAGATTTAATTTAATTATTTATGATTGTGATGGTAAGTTAAGAATCTTGTTTTTATATTTTTTAAATATATGTATGCTTATTTTATTTTTTATTATTATTTTATAATTAATAATAAGATAATAAATTAAAATAAAGGTTAGAAAGTTGAAATGCATATTGAAAAGTGTGGTTTAGAATTATGCTATAGAAAAAATTTCATGAAAAAGTATAATTTGTATTGGTCAATGTTACCTAAATTAATAGTGATTAATAGCCAAATAAAATCCTATAGTTTTACTTTGTAGGAATACATTTTTTTAAAGAATATTTTACATATATCCATATTAGTTTAAACTATTTGAAATAATAACTATAATGACTTGCTAAGTCCCCAAAATTATAAACATTTAGTGAAGGTTTGTTTCAAGTACTCATCATTCTCAAGGTTGTCACCTAAGAAATCTTCAAACTATCATTATGATTTCTTTTTCACTCAAATTCTACTATAGTGAGATCACATAACATATCACATATTTTTTCATCTATGCTCTTCTTCTATATGGGCTTCATCTATGCTCTTCTTCTATATGGGCTACCAACTTATGAAGTTTCCTTTGCAACATATGGTACAATTCTTACTCATAAAACTTAAGATTAAAAGTATGTGTTTCCTTCTAAAAAGTGAATAATAATAATAATAAATAAATATGTTAAATTAAAAATACACCAATTATAACATAGGGTACAATTCTTACTCATAAAACTTAATGGTTAAAAGTATGTGTTTCCTTCTAAGAAGTGAATAATAATAATAATAATGTTAAATTAAAAATACACCAATTATAACATGGCAAAAAAATTATTATGGTTTTTTTAAAATGCAAATTATTGCTACCAAAAAGAAAATATATTGCAGTCAAAGTGCACTCATTATTCTTCAAATAGTGAGCTTTTACTGCTATATATTTTCCTCCTTGAAGTTTTATCAATGATCACTAATCCAAAGAACATTTGTCCAAAGCATTGGTCCCTTGGTTTCTGATCATCAACCCTTGCTTTCAACAATGTGAAGTCACATATCACTATCCTTTCCCACTCTATGCCTTATTCCCTAGTCTATGTCTTACGGCATTTCCTTTGCAACATCAAATACAAATGCTAGTTTTAATAAAACCAAAAATAATTACCAAATATAATTTTATCCATAAAAGAGTTGAAAATTTTAGTAGCTCATCATTAGGGTTATTATTATTAATAAACTTCAGTATCAATAATAGTGCTAATTTAAATTTATTAATGTTAATTTAATATTAACATTTATTAGTATTAATACCGTTTATTATTGATATTACCAACATTAATTTTTAATATTATTAAAACTAGAGTTTAATATTGATATGGTTAGACTTGATATTATTGTGTGGACTCCAATCCAACTAGCATCAGGAGACAAAGATAGATCAAATTGGGTGGGCAGAGTTGGCTTGCTTTCTAGAGAAGAAACACCTTGCAACTCGAGAACATGATGCGCTAGGTTTCGATCAGCTAATCAAAGCTGTAGCTTCTCATTTGATTTGGTTAACACGTGCTTTTTACTTAATCTCCTTGAGCTAACTATCTTCTCTTTTTGGAACTTTCGCTGGCAAAAGAAAAAAATAAAAAATAAAAGAGAAATCAATGTTATTGTCTTAACCTTTAGACTGATAAGGAGAGGAGTATGTATGAGCCTAACAAAATTATATGTTTGAGAATGAATGAGCTGGGGTTTATTATTATAGTTAATATTAGTATTAATATTAACATTCATAATTAGTATTATGATATAGTATCGTTATTATAATAATAATAATATTTGAGAATTATTAATATAATATTAAATTAATAAGTTTGATAATTTTATTTTTATTAATTAAATTTTATTTTATTTTAATATAAATATTTAAATGTGTATATAGATTTTATGATTTATATAATCAAATGAATAAATTAATTGGTCGTCCAACAAGAGAAAATATCACAAGCTTGCACATAAATAGTTGGAAATAATTAATTCCTACTTGTTTATGGTTGTAATTCTTTATTTGAGTAGTTTGTTCCTACATAATAGGAATTTAGTTTCTCCTAGTTTAGTGTGTGGTTGAGAGAATCTCTCAACCACACTAGTGTATGTCCAAGATAGAATTCCTATCTTGAAACTATTGATTGTATAAATATGTGTGTAATTTTTGCATTCATTAATAATAGAGAATATATTGTTGTGTGCAATATGGTCGTTCCTTTCCGTGAATAGATAGCCCTCAAAAATACCCTATCCTTAAGAAAATAAAATTATAAACTTATAATTTTTATTTTAAAATGGTGAAAGAGTTTAATTTAATCCATATAATTACAACCTTTATGAAAGAATATATATTCATTTATTTTAATGAGATGGTAATGTTTTTTTAAAATTTCCATGAATTTTTTTAAAGAATTTTGGAACTGAATAACTTGTAATTAAGGTTATTAGTATTAATAGATCTTAGTGTTAATAATAGTGTTAATTTAGTGTTATTAGTATTAATTTAGATTTTATTATTATTAATCTAATATATTATTAATATACTGTTTATTAAGGTTTACTATTGACATTATTAATATTGAATTTTAATATTATTAGAATTAAGATTTAATATTGATATTATTAATATTAATCTTAGAGTTTATTAAGGTTAATATCAATATTATTATTAATATTAATAATAATAATAATATTATGATTTAGCCGCGTTATAATAATAATAATATTTGAGAACCATCCATAAAACATTGAATTAATAAATTTAATAATTTTAAGTTTAATATTAAAATTAAGTTTTATTTTAATATAAATGTTTCTATAGATTTTACGATCTAGATACTCAAAATAAAAAGTTTAATTTGTCGCCGTTTAAGAAAAGAAATCATTAGATTACACATAAATATGGTTATTACTTTCAAATAGCTTAAAAAATAACTCATCCTTATTAAATATTTAAGAAAATTATAATCTTATAATTTTTCTTTCAAAATGGTAAAAAAGATTAATTAATTTAATCCATATAATTACAAACACAAAAAATATATATTCAACTTATTCCAGTGATAATGTTTTCTAAAATATATTTTATTTATATATATGATGATGATTAATAAAAACTTCACAAAATTTTGAAAAATTAATAAAACAATTAAAAATTTAATTCAAGTATTGGTTACACTTTATATAACACCAAAGAGAATCATATACTTATTTAGATGATTAGATTTATTGAATTAATAAAACACACAGACACATATAGTTTAATTAAGATTCTATAATTTATTTGGTCGTGCTCTTTTTTCAATTCCACATGCCTATGTTTATGTTGGTGTATGGTAGAGCATTAACAATTATACTTTATTGGAGAGTAGATCAAAATGTTTGCATTTTATCCTTCATCAAAGGTTGGATGATCATCTTTTTAGAAATGGTTCCTTTTAAAACAAGAAGGGTTGCATCGCAACAAGTCCCTGTCGTGAGGGGGAGCTTCAAGAAAACACATTCGTACGAGGCAGGAGTACCCAAATACAATCTAATACCAACAAACGGTTAGGCATTAAATATGTGTATTTTGTGTAACATTCCTCATGTCATGTAACTTAACACCATGGGAATCAAAGTAGCGATCTGCACAAAAATCAGCTATAGCACTTACTTAGAACAATATCTATCAATTTCTAGCAACCAAAATCTAGAAGTCAAAGCTAGCAAAACTCTCTTTGTGTAAAGTAAAACATTCAAATTCTTTGTTTTTTTAGTGTTTTTTCAAATTTGTAAAAAAAAGTTCTTTGTTCTAACTAGGAGAGGTTGTAAAACACAAGGTATAACTAGGAGAGGTTGTAAAACACAAGGTAAAACAAAAGCATAAAAAGGAAAAAAAACATAAGGACCAACCAAGAAGACATTGCAATGGGAGGAAAACATGAAACATATGAACGAGAAAATTAAATATCTACAATCTAGCAACTACCCAAATATGAATTTACACAACAAAAATTGTAGAGCAGGGAACTTGATTTCAAGATCTTGTTGGACACAGATCCAACTAGTCTCCTATACACAAATGTTAATTTCCTTCCCTCACACAAGATCTACATGGCTAAGTTAAGCTAGAATCGTGCAGTGAAATACATATGTCTGAGTGTAGGACAGATTAAAGAATCCAAACCTTTCTTTTCAAGGTTGTGCAGTGAAAGACATATGTCTGAGTGTGGATAGATTAAAGAATCCAAACCTTTCTTTTCGAGGTTGTACAAGCTACAACGGCTTTTTTACAGTTATTATGTTGATTTAGGGAGCACTACACTTATTATGTTAATTCAGCTAGTAGCCTTTGTCGTCTATGCTTGCACATAGCTGAAGGCTACATAGCCATGGTGCATCAACTACGTGTAGGAACAATATTTAATCTTTTATAATAAAGCGTTAATATGAAGATTACAAGTAAAAAATGTTTCTTTTAAGAATTTAGTTTGATTTATTGACAAATCCCAATGTGTTGTCTCATAGAATTTACACATTTTACCATGTCATATGCTATGATGCTTCAATATTTTCTATACAGGGAAAACTGCTACTGTGGTTCATAGTTAGTTGTTTTCTTTTGTTCTTCATGAAGAAAGAATTTACATATTTTATCATGTCGTAGGCTATGATGCCTCAATATTTTCTATAAAGGGAAAGCTTGTACTATGGTTCATATTTGGTCATTTTCTTCTGTTTTTGCATGAAGAAATCACTAGCTTAATATACAATTTTCTATCAACAGTGCTCCAGTTTGATCACACTCAAAGTCAGATAATATTTGAACCATAATGCTTATTAAAATAATATAAGGAATCTGACTAAAATTGTTCCAAACCTTCTCTGCAATGCTCACAGCTTCAGGATATGCATCCTGAATTTGTTCTGCAAGCCTGTGCAGAAATATTTTATCTATTATGCAAGCTTGTGGAGAAATATATTTGATATCCCCCTGTAGTCACAATAAAGGGACCAGTAGCTAGAGTTACAAGGGTGATTTTCTAATTATTTATGAATCCCACAGCAAGGCCTCCAAAAACAAATTTCCATGTTATGGACATAATTTCCCACTTGTTTCATCAATAATTCATTTTTTCACTTTGGAAAGCATCTTCTCAATTTACAAAAACAAGATAAGCCCTAAAGCATACAAGGTTCCACCTTCTGAATAGTTGGAAATTATTAATTCCTACTTGTCTATGGTTATAATTCTCCATTTGAGGAGTTTGTTCCTATATAATAGGAATTTAGTTTTCTCTAGTTTAGTGTGTGGTTGAGAGAATCTCTCAACCACACTAGTGTACATCAAAGATAGAATTCCTATCTTGAGACTATTGATTGTATAAATATCTTGTAATTTCCTCATTCATTAATTAATAGAGAATATATTTGATTGAGCTACTTTTATCTTGGAATCAGAGCCTGTGAGGGCCTGGCCCCTCCTAGGCTTGGCCCCTCCTGGGCTGAGGGAAAATAAAGAGTGTATTATATGTTGTCTGTCCATCAAATTTTTTTTATAGACCCTGCGAGCTTGTGAATCTGCGGAGATGGAAAAACAACAGATGGGAGCCTCGGGCAACGTTCGGTATTGGGAGATTTGGTCTACCAAAGAAATTACATATGCGCTGTTCGTGGGTGTGGGCCTTCAGGTATTTCAACAATTTGTGGGAATCAACAGGGCATAGTTTGTTTGTTTGATCGCATCAACAATATATTTGTTTCTAATTTGACTAAATAGCGGACGTGAGATTTAGAATTATGCTTACACGAAAGAAGACTTGGCCCTCCTGTTCAATCCTACCTAATAAGTCTGGCATGCTGGTGGGAAAGGAGATTTCATAAGTTCCGGTTATCGATTTCCAGATGGAGCTGAAGTTCCAGTTTCCTTCGGGAGAGAGTGATGCCCAGGTGAGGAAGACAGGCAGTCAAGATCAACAGCAGAAAATCATGCAGCAAACCGTCCTGCCGTGGAGTAGGGGGGCGAAGAGGCGGCTCTCGATCGTGGGTTTGGTAAGAATGGTGTTTCTGTCGGTACTGGCAGCGTGCATCTACCCTCCAACGCTGCTGAGGGTTTTCCCTTTGTTCTGTGGCACCGGTGTTCCGCCGTTGCAGATGCTCCCGCCCCCTCCACGAAGGATTCTTAGCGATCAGGAATTGTCCACGCGCGTCTTCGTTAGAGATATCGTAAGCATGCCTGTGAATCTCACAGTGACGACAAAAATAGCATTCATGTTTCTGACCCGGGGGCCCCTGCCCCTCGTAGATCTCTGGGAAGAGTTCTTAAGGGGGCACGACGACAAGTTCTCTATTTATGTCCATGTTTCTCAGCTGAGCACACTGAAGAAAGCATGGAAGAGCCCTCTTTTTTGACATTCATGACATCCGTAGCCAGAAGGTGGATTGGGGAACGGTTTCGATGGTGGATGTTGAAAGGAGGCTTCTTACAAATGCACTTTAAGATCCTAACAATCAACATTTTGTGTTGCTCTCAGAAAGTTGTATCCCTGTGCGCAGTTCTGCGGATTTGGCAGCCTTTGCTCGTGGAACCTCTATAGGATTAGGCTTTGAATCCACGCTAGGGGCTTATTTAACTAAAAGTGCAACCAATCCTGGTGCTGGTGATATTTTGATGGGATTTCTTGGATGTGTGATTCTTTCATTCGCTTTCTCAATGTTTCGTCAGAGAATGCTTGTCAAACGGCATGTTGCGGACATCTTCTCCGCTGTGGTGGTTTCAACATTTTTTTCTCTGTACTCAACAGCAGCTATGGGCCGAATGATTGGACTGAAACCAACCTTAACTGTTTCCATTTTTCCAACATGTATTACTGTTGCACTAGCATTGAGCATTGTCTCGCTTTTTGATGCTGCAATTTTATCTTGGTATCATAGATATGCGCCTCTCAAGAAAATGTGGATGGAAATTTATACTCCTGTTTATGAGCAGATGAATATTGACATTCGGATGAATTTGAAGACCCGTAAAGTTGAATTGAAGTCACGGTTTGACACCCCAGAAATTGGTAAACTCCAAAAATGCGTTGATTTTGTGCACGCTTTTATGCTTGGTTTTGATGTACCTGATGCCATTGCACTTTTGAGGTTGGATGATCTGTATGTTGAGACATTTGAAATTAAGGATGTGAAAATTCTGCAAATATGTGGTCGTTGGCCGATATGCAAGATCTTCGATCTTTATTTCAGTAAGGAATTTCATATATGGAACTTGGTTGGGAAGGTTTTTCAAGTTACAGCTTGTACTGTCTGAGTTATCCAACATTAAACAGAGACCAGCATTTGGTCCTGAGGTATTTTAACATTCAAAGCATTGATTTCGTTCTGATACTGCAGTACAAGACAATGATGTTGGTTGCAAGAAGCAATAACATTTCAGTCTCTACTGATGGTGTTTTTCTTCTTATCAGTGAATTGTAATCTGTTTTGCAACAATTTTCGAATGCCTACGCCGGTGATGGCCGATTAAGATCCAACAGGTTGTTGCAGATTGCCAGCCCTAGCTTTGTGTGGAGACCACTTTGAAGTTAAGTTTGCAGTGTATTTTTTTTAGGTATAGGAAAATTAGTCTTGGAAATTTGTATACATATTGAGAATCGCGACCTCAATATGAAGTTATTTTGTTAGAATTCGCGACTCTAACAAATCACAGGTTAAGCATGGATTTCCAAGAAGTTATTTGACAAATATGCCCAAGATGTGAACTTGGGATAAAGGAGCAACAACAACAGTTGCGGTGGACAACAAAGTAGATTTTTTGTTTTAGTGTGGTTTGTGGAATACACTCCCTAGTATATTGTAATAGTCATTGTATGTATCAGAAACTCCAAATATTGAATGTAAGCCTTGTAAAGGCATTTGAATGTTCGTGGTGGTCTCAAAACCACTTTGTAATGGTTTGTGGTCAGCCTGAAACCATCTTTTGTCACTGTAATGTGATGGTTGGTGGTGAGCCAGAAACCATCTATAGAGCCTTAGTGGCTACAAGAGTTGCCCGATGGTGGCAAATGGAGATTTCAGCTCGGTGGTAGCAGATCGGATCTGCCCGGTGGTGGCGAATTGAGATCCTTGATCAGCTCGATGGTAGCAGATCGGATCTACCCGGTGGTGGCGAATTGAGGTTACGTGATCGGACCTGCCCGGTGGTGGTGAATCAGAGCTCTGTGATCTGCTCGGTGGAAGCAGATGAAGTCGGCGGATTTTCCCGGTGGTGGTAAATCGGACTTGCCCGGTGGTGGCAGATTGCCTTTGTAGCTGTGTGTACACAGGAGCTTTGTGCTCGTAGGAGCAGGTGGACTGCAGTAACACCTAGCTCGGACTCAGATGATTCCTTCTGAGTAGAAGGGGATTGGTGCGTTTTTCGCGCTAACAACAGTGCCAGGAAGGCCAACTGGCGCGTCTGTTAGGCCATTAATCACGCCAATGGTGCGGGTTTATCATTAAGGATCACGCCAATTTACCTTCAAGTGGATCTGGAGGAGAGGAAGATTGGATCAGTTTGGAAACGCCAAATTTGCAGATTGTGGATCTGTCCGACGGCGGCAGATTCTATTTTTGGAGGTTTTGTACATGCAATTCGCCTGATGGCGGTGGATTTGACTATCATGACAAGTAGTCATTAAGGGGGGGAGTTGAAAATTATTAATTCCTACTTGTCTATGGTTATAATTCTCCATTTGAGGATTTTGTTCCTATATAATAGGGATCTAGTTTTCTCTAGTTTAGTGTTTGGTTGAGAGAATCTCTCAACCACACTAGTGTACGTCCAAGATAGAATTCCTATCTTGAGACTATTGATTGTATAAATATCTTGAAATTTCCTCATTCATTAATTAATAGAGAATATATTTGATTGACCTACTTTTATCTGACAAATCCCAATGTGTTGTCTCATAGAATTCACACATTTTACCATGTAATATGCTATGATGCTTCAATATTTTCTATACAGGGAAAACTGCTACTGTGGTTCATAGTTAGTTGTTTTCCTTTGTTCCTACATGAAGAAAGAATTTACATATTTTATCATGTCGTAGGCTATGATGCTTCAATATTTTCTATAAAGGGAAAACTTGTACTATGGTTCATATTTGGTCATTTTCTTCTGTTTTTGCATGAAGAAATCACTAGCTTAATATACAATTTTCTATCAACAGTGCTCCAGTTTGATCACACTCAAAGTTCAGATAATATTTAAACCATAATGTTTATTAAAAAAAATATAAGGAATCTGACTAAAATTGTTCCAAACCTTCTCTGCAATGCTCACAGCTTCACGATATGCATCCCGAATTTGTTCTGCAAGCCTGTGGAGAAATATTGAATCTATTATGCAAGCTTGTGGAGAAATATATTTGATATCCCCCCTGTAGTCATAATAAAGGGACTAGTAGCTAGAGTTACAAGGGTGATTTTCTAATTGTTTATGAATCCCACAGCAAGGTCTCCAAAAACACATTTCCATGTTATGGACATAATTTCCCACTTGTTTCATAAATAATTCCTTTTTTCACATTAAAAAGCATATTCTCAATTTACAAAAACAAGATAAGCCCTAAAGCATACAAGGTTCCACCTTCTGAATATGGGTTAACTTTCCACCCCAGGTGAAAAAATCTGAGGAAGATAAGGATCCATCAAAGATCGACCTTGTTGAAGGTGACCCCTGTGAATGACACCTAAAATGCAATAAGTAGGTGAGACAAATAGCTTGCGAAAGAAAGGCATATGACTAGATTTCTTTGAGGATGTGTCTACAATAATTCCAGCATGCATGAGTGCATTTGCATGTACAATAGCACTGTCACAGACAGTGTTCCACATCTCAACTGATTGCTTTGTATTACCTTCACTTACAAAATATATGCCCTACAACATTAAAAATGTTGTCATGAGTCATAATCACTCTAACTATCAGGTTACTAATTCTGATAATGTTCAAAGCTTTGTATTATCTTCGATTACAAAAGTTATTCTTTACAACATTAAAAATATTGTCATAAGTCATAATCACTCTAACTATCTAGTTAGTAATTGTGATGATGTTCAAGGTAGTTGGACAGATCTAAAAATTCATATATAAATCATGTCACATAGTTATTTTTGGAATTAAAAAAACATGAGAACTTGCTTCGTGCATGATCCGATGAATAAATATATAATCTTAGACATTGAAACTAAGGCACGGGATACGCTCCTTGTAGGCCACATGTGTAATGTGGGTGGCGCGGTTCTTCACAAAGCTCTTTGTTTGGAAAGTATGTTCCCATCTCAACACTAAAGTGACTTAGTTTAGAAACTACTCATATTGTTTTGTAAAACAATATTAAAAGTGGAATTGTGATCAATCAATCAATTCAATTCACTTTGACTCTTTCCCTTTGTAAGCACTACCCTCATTGCTCCCTTCTACTTGTCAGTTCTTGAATGCATTATGACACGTCCAAGCTCAGTCTTTGTGTACAACACAGCTAATTAGCTGCAAAAAAAATGCATTAAATGAGATGACATGTTTTGACTCAAAAACCTCTTCATAGATTGTTGTAAAAGCATGCACATAATGGTTGTGTTGTATTGGATCATCATATAATGTTTAGATATGTTGGTCTATTCCAAATTCTAGCATGGAATTTGATAGTGTAGTGCAATGAAATTTTAAAATTTAAATATGCAGAACAAGTCACACAGGAGAGATAATTGTGTATTGTAAAACGAAAACCATCTACTCCGTTAAGCAGACAACAATATGAAGAAGTTAAGTAGACAACAAGATCCAGAAGAAAAATGTCGTGAAAACAACAATAATGTGGATGATGAAGAATACACCTTCTTGAGCGTTGTTAAAACATTGCCGCTGGAAAATTTGGAATTTCTTTATTGCTTTAATCATGGGTTAAGAAAATGACAAAACAAAGTAATTTGGCTATTTGGCTTTATCCCAGGGAATGAGTAGGCCAAGCGTCAAAAGTATCGATTCCCAAGTTATTTCTCTTTGTCCCAGGGAATGAAGTATAGATTCCAAGTTATCTCAGGGAATGAGGAGGTGACTTTGTCCCATGGAATGAGCATGCCAAGTCTCAAAAGTGTTGATTCTGAAGTTCCAATGTTTCACTACGTCAAGCCACCACAAACTTCTGAAGTTCCAATCTTTCATACTTGGATCTCATCCTCCAAATCAAGGAACAAATTTGCAGGAACAAAGGTAGTGAGGAAAACACAGGCAGGAGCTATAGCATCTAACCCATCATCCTAATCAACAACATCAGGGACAAAGGCATATAGTATATATTTTCACCATTCTAATTAGCAGCATCATAGACAAAGGCGTATAGTATAGAGTTTCTCCATTCTAATTAGCAGCATCAAGGACAAAGGCCTATAATATAGAGTATCGCCAGGTTACATATTGCCTTTGGTCTCTATATACAATTAATCACAAGGTTTAGCTACCTGTATTTTTGTTTCATCAGTTGTTCTGTAAAAAAATGAGTGTTGTTCCATAAAAAAAAAGAGTGTGATAAAGATCTCTTTCAAAAAGAGTGTGATAAATCTCTCTGAAAGAGAGAGGGTCTCAAAGATAGACGACGGGAGGGAAGAGATCGAGTAGTAAAGTAGGTAAGGTCTTGTGTCAACCGGTCTTTTGCTAAATCAGAACGTTTCAGTTTGATGGGAAGAGAATAGCAATCTAGAGAAAAGAAAATAAGAACTAGGACCTTCTTTTGCAGTAAACCCCTCCTAGTGATCCTGAGAAGACTAATGGTAGGTAACCGTGAATTCCGAGAATACTAATGGTAGGTAGCTTGTGAAGCTTTCGAAGAAGGGTAGTCTAGTGTGTAAGCACAACAATGAAGGTGAACCCTCGAATGACCAATTGAACTGAGCCTTTGGGTGCATCTTTGCTTCTAAAAGTATGTGGGGTCATCATTTAGGTCAACCACCTCTACTGCAGCTGTGACTGTATTATGCTAGAGAAGCCACAGAGAAAGGTAATAATACTTACCTTTGAAATCAACATGCATATTTGTTGATATTTTCATTAAGCCACATAAATCCACAAGCACCAACAGACCTACTACCATTCTATGTTGCAGGCGATGACATCCTAAGGCTCGATCCAGCCGAGCACGTTCAAAGCCTTATTGTGAGCCAAGCAAGTTCAAAGCCTTATTGTGAGTGAGGAGGAAATCATACCCACCTCACTTTGATTCGCCTAGTTAAGAAAACTGACTCGAGCTTGGTTGAGTGGAATTTTCTAGCAACATAAGCTGGTATTTGTTGCAGAGAAAGGTAATGGTAGTTGTTGTAGAGAAAGGTAATGGCAGCTTCAAAAGATAATACACCTCCTATCCTCTGGGCATGCTCACCACTCTCGCCTCTCTGATAAAGACCTCCTCTTGCCACTCCCTTGCCACTCTGATAGAGACCCACTCTCGCCACTCTGATAAAGACCTCCTCCTCCCACTCCCTCGCCACTCTGATAGAGACCTCCTCTCACCACGCGCATCTTCATGCAACCTGTTTGTCTTAAATAAGACAATGTTTGTCTCCAAAAAAATTGATATCCATAAACATTATCCCGAACATTAAATATTAACGCTAGAATTAAGTTGATCTAACAGTGATACTATATATATATATATATAGATATATCATATGTTTTTTCCTCTCTACCTCCTAAACAAGCTAAATAAGATGGTAAATCACTATATACCTAAAAAATTTGATTATACTCCATGAATGGGCCCTAACAAATAGCTCCCAAAAAACTCAACTTATATTAACATTGTGGTTTTCAATTATTATAGTCCCATGTGGAGACAACGAGGACTAATGAGTGTCTTGTGGCAAGTTGTTGTTATTAAAAACATAAATAATATTAAGGTGATCGCAAGTAGTTGTTTAATATTCAAGAATTTATGGTATGGAATGGTTTGCATTAATAAACTTTAGTGTTAATTTAAGGTTATTAGTATTATTTTTATTTTTATTAGTATTAATTTATTATTATTAATATATGGTTTATTAAAATTTATTATTGATATTATTAACATTA
>APFE030275327.1:0-10396 GCA_000404065.3 Pinus taeda
TCTCAGATTAAGGCATCACCGCTCACTCCTACCTTGCCCCAAAGATCCCCCTGCAAAAACTGTGCTCAATCCCCACACCCTGAATTGCACTCCTTCCAATTGCCACCAAAAAAAACCAAAAATCTTTAAAATCAATCCCCCTTATCAGTTTACTAGCCTAAAATCCTTGTTCCTAATTGGTCAACTCATCCCATTGACAAAATCCATCGAGTTTTGACCCGAGAGAGCCTTCTCATACCTCGTAGGGCTAGCTACGAGGTGAAATGGTTTGATGTAGCCTTGAGAGTTTGTCTATCTCAGCCTAGGTGAATTCCAAGCCCTAACAGGTCCTTCAACTTCTTGCTCTCCTTCCTTTCTTTGATGTCATGAAGTCTTTGTTCAAACTTCTTCTAGGAAGGGAACCATCCATCGATAACTTTCCTTCCTAGTTTTTCATGTCATTTCTTCCTTCATGGAAAGATTCTTTATTACCGTACATCCGTTTTTCTTTTCATCTATCTACTCCTTTGTCATTTGTCCATGCTTCAGAATACTCTTCTCATGGATGCTTCATTATATTTTATTGTTTACATGCTTCCACCTAGTAGCCCATCATGACTTCATCCTAATATTGCTTCAACATTGCTTTTTATTTTATTGGATGGCTTCTTCATCATGACATCTTTGAAGAGTAGAATCAGTTATCTGCATATTTCATATCTCCAAGGCCTCCATAGGTGTCAAGGGTCCTTCCTTCCTTTGTCAGAGTTTCCCTGCCTTCTTTTGGGAGATACCTTCAAAGTATCTTATCAAATAGTGATTATTTGTTATCATGGTGTTCTTCACATGCTTGATCTCTTTCTTCATTTACTTCTTCTTAGATAGATAGGTCAACCATATTATTCTTCTTGTCAGAGAATTTATTTATTTCTTTCTTCCTGGACTAGTCAACATTTCTTCTTGCTTCATAGTCAGCAATCTTATACTCCTTATGTGAGCATATTCTTTTGTTTACCTTCATTTCATTGTAGTACATGCCTTCGAGCATGCCCTTGGTGAAAAATATTTTTTCATACTTGATCATGTTATAGAACTATTCCCATGACTCAATAATAGACAAATGATAACATGACTAAACTTTCATGCATACGTACCTCATCTTGATTCTCCTTTTATCATATTATCTTCATTTGGTTGTTCTTGGTGTGGCCCTTATTGCTTCATATTAGCTTGCCTGCATATCATCTTTCTCTTGAATCCCATGAATGGGATTCCCGATGAGACATCTGCTTTGGTTCATGAACCTTCTTTTGATGCTTCCATTATAGGATCTTAAAAACCCTTGCCTTGCAAATGTTTCTTTTATTTTGATGATGGAGGTCTTCTAAGATTCTTAATCATGATCAATCTTATTTCATCATGGATGAGGTCCTATACTAGGTATGCTCCTTCTATATGAATATCTTGAGCTATATCTACCATGTTCCTATATTCTATAAGATATTTCTACCCATGCATTTTTATTCTCATTATAAATGCTACATCTTCATGAGTATCTAGAACTCTATGTACTTCATGCTTCTAGATTATAGAAGAAGTTTCTAGTCATGAAATTTTATTTTATTCCTACATTCTCCTATCCTACTCAAAACGTTGAAATAATACTTGATGTAAATAGTTTGTCTTAGTCGTAGTCGAGATCCGACAGATCTTACTTCATTTGTTTCTTTTCTTCTTCTTTCACCTCTTGAGTCATATGAGTTTCTTCCCTCTTTCATTTCTTTTTTTTGTCCTTCTTAAGCTTAGAACAATTCCTTTTATAGTGTCCATATTCTTGGCATCCAAAACATTGGATTTTGGACATGTCTTTATTGTTTGTGCTTCGTGGACCAAATTTGCCAAATTTTCCCTTTCTCCTGGCCATGGTAGCAAATGCTTTCTCCTTTGATCACACATCTTCCTTTTCCTTAAGTCTGGCTTCCTCTGTCCCACATAGAGACCACATTGAGTGTGGTTGATTCATTCTTGTCATATATGCTTGATGTGAAGTTTCATACCCCTTTTCCACAAACCTAGCCTTGTACTTTTCCACACTTTTGTCTACAATATACTTGCTCTTGTAGATCCATATAGAACCTACAACTAACTTGTCTTCATGCCTTAGCACCACCTCCCAAACATCATTCATCATGATAGTGATATACTCTTCTACCATGGCATATACCCATACCTAATGTTGTGTGGCCTCCTAAAATCTAAAAGGTTCTACAACCTAAGCCAACATTGCTTAGTACCTGTTAGGGTTTATGTGTTGTCTTTTGTTTGTCCTAAGAGTTCCAATAAACACCTTTTCATTTCCCAATGTCTCATGAACCTCTCTACTAGATTGACCACTAGTGGTGGGAGGTTCAACTAGATCCTCCTCATCCTACCTTTGTTGCTCTATCTACTGAGAAATCCCCAGATCTCTTGTACCTGAGGAAATACTGGTACTAGTCACTATACTCAATCACTGTGACTTTCTTCCTATCAGTCCCACTGGATTTTTCTGTGGCCTCTCCTACTGCCAGACCAACGAAGCTTTTTTTGACTGATTTTGATCACCTACAGGCATCACACGAGATCTCTTGAAAGCTTGGTCCTCCATGAACTTCACATCTCATCTCACCACAATATTCCTACTACTAGGAATGTAGATCTTGTATGCCTTGAGGTTTCGCTATGCCCAATGAGAAACCCCATCTCTGCAATCTAATCCAATTTGGTATTATTTTCATCTGGCACGTCGTAATAAGAAACACTACCAAATATCCTGAAGTGACTAACTTCTGGCTTCTTCCCTATGAAGACCCCTAATGGCATTTTCTTACCCAAATCTCTATGAGGATTCCTATTTTGGATATACACTACCATGTTACATGCCTCTTCCCATAGAAATCGGGGCAAATCCTGGTCATATAACATAGCCTTTGCATACCCAAATATGGTTTTTTTTTCTACTTTGCTACCCCATTTTGTTGTGGATTATATGGGGTTGTCCATTCTCTTTCGATGTCTTCCTTCACAAAAAAATGCATGAATTCCTTATCGTTATACAAGAAAATGACCTCCTCATTAGCTCAGAGGATAAAGACATGATGACTAAAGGACTGACCAAGTTCACAGGCCCAATTTTCAAGCTAACATTGTCTAGACACTATAAACCTACTTTATAAAGCTTCTCAGCAAGCCTAAGGGTGCGTTAGTGCCTAGGGTAACTCTACTTGTTACCTCAGGAACATTGTTAGTGACCCTACATCAATTTCTATGGGTCAAAGGAGTGAATTGACTAAGAAAATATCCCTATATTCTCTCTTATGTCAGCTCATAAAAGTAGGGAAACATCAAAACTCGACTTGTTTGGGGGAATTACTAATTCGTAATGGAGTATGCAAATAGGAAAGAGAACAAAGGCATGGAAACATCACTACTTTTGCCTAATGGAAATCATGAAGGAGTTGGCAACCCTAACCTCACATGTTATGTATGTAAGGCTAGGGCCATTGTGAAAGAGGTCGAACCATCTAAAAGGATTTCCTATTTTACTATCGAGCAGAGTCTCAGACTAAGGCATCAAAAGAGGTTAAGAAGGGAGAGAGAGAGAGGAGCTGGAGGGGTAAGGGAAGGTTGATGCAACTGATGGTTGTAATCACTCTTTCTACACCAATATAGAACTGCAGTTGTGTTGTCCACTCTGTGATGTTGGTAGTATAACTAGTTTATGTGTTTATTCAATATCTTTTAGCATGAGTGGCTTAGTTATATGCTACTAGATATCTTTTATATGTCCATGCATTTGTTTATCAAGGTTTTATGTTGTGATATTACGCTTGTCTTTGCTATGTGCAGGTTTTGATATAGAGCCAGCTCAGGGGTCTTCCGCTTAGCTACATTGCGCTCTCCAACAACACCACACTAAGATTCCAGGTAATAATAGCTTCTTTCTTTGATATTCATTTTCTAAACATAGATATGCATGTATCTTTATGAGAGTTGCAACTAATCTGACTGTTTGCCAAGGATCCCAAGAATATCCTTGAGGGTTTTCTACATGTTAAAATTGGCAACTAGGGCAAAACTTCATGTGGGTCATCTCATTGATGGATGATAATATTTTTATTATATTCCTCTCATCGAGAGGTGTAGGATTGATATAAATATCATCCAATTCCGATAAGTATTCATGGATATATGAATTTATTTTGATTATGGAATTATTATCAAGCCGACTACAACTCATGTAAGCTCAGAAGACCCAACTGTCACATCTATTCAAACACAACGTTGTTTATAAATATAGGAGGACTTTCCTCATTTGGAATCACTCATCTCATCACATCTCTCTCTCTCTACTGCGCAGAAAAGAGTCTCTTCTCTACTGCGCAGAAAAGAGTCTCTTCTCTACTGCGCAGAAAAGGGTCTCTCCCTCACACTAGTTTGAAGCCAAAAGCTGCTAAAATTGAAGCTGTAACTGCAGAAGTAAAGATTGACCTACATGGACTAGAAAATATCCTCTTCTAAACTACATTGTAGGTTCATATGAACCTCCTCTGAATTCCACAACTTTTGGTGGTGGAATCAAGTCAAGCCGACAGACAGTTTGCAAGATATCGACTGCCCTAGTTTGAAGCTGGAAGCTGCCGAAACTGAAGCTGCAACTGCAGAAGTAAATATTGACTTACGTGGACTAGAATATCTCCTCATATGAACTGTGTTGTAGGTTCATCTGAACCTCCTCTGGAAGCTGCAACTTTTGGTAGTGGAATCAAGCCCATCTAATGGTTGGTTTGTGAGATATCGTCTGCCTTCGTTTGATGATGAAGCCGCTAATGCTGATGTTGCTGATCTAGGGTTTGCTACCACTGATATGAAACAGATTTATTGTACTATTTCTATCTGCTGAATTATTGAAGATAAAAGAATATTTGATCAAAGGTTTTCCCCACATATTGTGGGGTTTGTCCCTGGCTAGCCGCCACATCTTGTGTGTCTTGTCTTGGCTTGTTTTCTATCGATCGTTTAATGTTTTATTTGCACTTTACTTTATGTACATGTGATTGCTAATCTGTGGAATATAATAAGAAAAATAAGTAAACTGTTATAAGCGTAGAACATACCATAACTTAACATGGTATCAGAGATGAGGTGAAGAAAAAGCCCGAGCAAGAGCAAGAGAAATCACCGAAGAGAAGATTGATGAGGCTATCCTAAAAGAACTATGGGGTCCTCAACACTCTACTGAAGGCAAGCTTCATAAGAAAGCTGACTATTATGAATGGAAGATGTCTATTGATCTAACCCTAGAAGGTCAAGGAGTGCTGGACCATGTAAGAGGCAATATTGTTGAGCCTCCATCAAATGCATTCACTGCTTCTTGGAACAAATGGAAAACCGGAGAAGTCAAAACAGAAGATCATCTGGGACTCTATCGACAAGTACTTGGTGGTCTACATCTCTGACCTGAACACCTCCAAGGAAATCTACGATAGACTGGTGAGTTTATTTAAAGTTAATGATGCAAATCAAGTTTTGTTTCTTAGAAATAAGCTGAGGGAAATCAAGAAGGGTAAAGATGAGAGTATGCAAGCATACTTCTTAAGAATCACGGAGATCAAGAATGATCTCCTATCTATTGGGGAAACTATTACTAACAGGGAAATGGCACTCACAACTCTTGGAGGATTACCATCCGAATAGTACGTGTTCAGGACTACTCTTATGAACAATAATGCAATTCCTGGTTTCGAGGAATTTATGGCTAGATGCATTCAAAAATAAACAAGGGTAGAAAAGCAAGAAATGCCCTTACCTAAACATTCTCCTGCTGCTTTTTCTTCTCATGCTAAGAAAATAAATAATTCTAGGTCTAAATCGAAAAGAAAACTTGGACCTAAGGGTGGAAGAAAAAGACGATATTACATTTGCAATAAAGCAAGTCACTATGCAAGGGAATGTTCTGATAGAAAGGACTCTCACCATGACAATGATCAAAATCCCTCTCATGGTAATCGAAGTAATGGAAAACTCAATAGAAAAGATAAAAGGAATGCTGGAAATCAAGGAAAAGGACAACCATTCAAGAAGGATGAAATTCTAGGATGTATTAAATGCACCTAACCTCAAAAAGAACCTACTGTCCATCTCCGCAATGGAAGACAAAGGCTACAAGGTAACCTTCAACAATGGCAAGGTATGTATATGGAAAAATAATGTTAAATATGCCTTTACTCTTGGGTTTAGTGTTGATTCATTATATCAGGTCGATGGAAATCCGCTAGGTGTCATGTCTTATGACACATCTCTTTAGTCCAAACTTTGGCATCGGAGGTTTTCCCCCCTTCATTATAAAACTATACTCAATGTAAGACAAATGGTGACAGGGATGCCCAAATTCCGAGTAGAGAAAGAAGGTGTATGTCTAGGATGTGCCAAAGGAAAGCTCAAAAAGGGGACCATTCCCCTCTAGTCAAAGCAAGACCTCCGATATATTACAGTTGGTTCACTTAGGCATATCTGAGGCTGGCATTAAGAGGGAGAATACTAATGAGCAGAATGGTCTGGCAGGAAGGAAGAACCATACAATTGTGGAAGTTTTCTAGGCCATGCTACATGATCCAAGACTTCCGAAGTTTCTATGGGCTGAAACTACAAACACCATCGTATATGCACAAAATCGATGCCCTCATCAAGCATTGGGTTCTAAGACTCTTGAAGAAATGTTCACTACTGGTCAAAGGGAAGTCGTGATTAGTCATGATGTCACCTTTGATGAAGATATGGCTCTTAGAAAGGTGGACAATCTTCCAACTTTGAGGAGCTCTCAAGAAGCCGACACCAGGGAACCGAAAGAAAAGGATGATGAATCAATGCCTAATGTAGAAGAACCCATGGATCCGATTGATCCTCCTCCACATGAGCCTTCCTCTTCTAGGAAGAGGCCTTCATGGCTTAAGGGGCTACTTGATGATGCTGAAGGACATGTTGGACCCTGAGGAACCTTTTATGAAATTAAGAAACCTAACAGGTATCAGGGATACTTGACCATCATGAGCACGATCATACAAAATGAGCCTTCATCATTCTCAGATGTCATCAAGCATCAAGTATGGAAGGATGCTATGACCATATAATATGAGTCTATTATGGAGAATGATGTTTGGGGAGTAGTTCCTAGACCCCAGGACAAGACAGTTGTTACATCCAAATGGATTTACAAGATAAAGCATGCAACAGATGGAAGTACGGAAAAGTATAAGGCTCGTTTTGTTGCTCGTGGTTTCTTCCAGAAGGAAGGTATAGACTATGATGACATACTTGCACCTGTTGCCAGATATATGACCATCCGCTCGATCATAGAATTTGCCGCTTCACAAGGATGGAACCTACATTAGATGGATGTCAAGACCGCATTCTTGCATGGTTCGATCAAAGAAGAGGTCTACATGGAGCAACCTTTAGGATTTGAGATTTATGATCGAAAATATCATGTATGCAGGTTGAAGAAGGCTCTCTATGGGTTGAAGCAAGCACCCCGAGCATGGTATGAGAGGATCGACAGCTACTTAATGAAGCTGGGATTCACTAGGAGTGAAGCTAATCCTAACCTTTACTTTAAGGTTGAAAATGATAAACCTCTCATACTGGTCTTGTATGTGGATGACCTCTTTCTAACAGGTGTAGACCCTCTCATTCACAAATGTAAGAGGAAGTTGGCTTCTGAATTTGAAATGAAGGACCTAGGATTGATGCACTATTTCCTAAGACTTGAAGTGTGGCAGAAGCCAAGGGAAACTTTCTTATCTCAAGGAAAATATGTGGTGAAGATATTAGAAAGATTTGGTATGGTGGATTGCAAGCCTGTAACTACCTCGATGGAGCTTGACTTCAAGAAGTTAAGCGGTAGTGCTGCTGGACTCGTTTTATGAAATGCTACTAAGTATTGGCAACTCGTCAGAGCATTAATGTTCTTAGTGAACTCTCGTCCAACTATATGCTTCGTAGTCAACATTGAGTCAACATATGGTTGAACCCTACCACATACATTGGATTGGTGCCAAGAATCTATTGAGATATCTTCGTGGCACTATCACTTATGGGTTAAGATACACCGCTGGAGATGTGAGACTATTTGGATACATAGATGTTGATTGGGCAAGCAATGTGGAGGACCGTAAGAGCACTTCCAGGTGTTGTTTCTCCTTGGGATCTGCTTCAATATCCCGGATGAGCAAGAAGAAGAATTCGATGGCCTTGAGCACTCCCGAAGCAGAGTATATTGTTGCCAGCATGGCCTCTTGTGAGGCAGTTTGGTTGCAATAGCTCTTCAGTTAGCTATTTAGATTTACATTGGATACCACTGTGATCCTTTGTGACAACTACAGTGGGATTCGTTTGTCAGAGAATCCCATATTTCTCTTGAAAATAATACTGAGAGGGGGGGTGAATCAGTATTATCTAGTTCTTTTACCAAATCTTCCTTATTTACACTTTGAATTATTTTTGCATATCAGTACCATAAAGTAATGAGCATGAACAAGAAAAACATACAGTCACATCAAAGAACACCAGATATAAGGTGGAAACCCAATGTGGGTGAAAACCACTTGTTGCAATATGTCTCTATCTTCTTTCAAATTAGAAACTCCTTTTACAATGGTCTTGTACTGGTGCAGTCCTTTACCAGTACGCAGGCTGCAACCTGCAGAGAGCTACAACTCTCTCTCGTTTTCCAGTCTCTCCTGGAAGGGAGCTACAACCCCCTACTTCTTTTTAAGGACCACTTTTCATAAATTTTCAAACTGGATCCATATACATCAAATACATGCAAATTACACAGTCAGCTACAGTAACCAAATCAACAATAACAGAACTGAACCCAGAACACCTTATCAATGGAAAAATTCAATCAATAGAAGATCTTAAGACAGATATGCAGTTTTCCTTTCACTGGCCTGCGTCGCTATGCACTTCACTCTCTGCTTCTCTGCTTATACCCGCAGCGCTCCTTCTGCTGCACTGCGTGACCACGTACTGCTTCTTCTACTGCGCTGCATACAGTACGCACTCAGATGCACTATCATGCCGCGTACTGCCACAACAGTACGCACCCAGAAAGTCTATCACGCCGCGTACTTTTACTGTGCGTACGCACCTGAACCACTGCTGCTCTGCGCACCCACGCACTGTGCCTTCGTAGCCTCTGCGTGCCCCGCACTATGCCTTCGTCGCCTCTGCGTACCCATGCACTGTGCCTTCGTCACCTCTGCATACCCACGCATTGCGCCTTTGTCGCCCCTGCGTACCCCTGATTAGGGCCGAAATACAGTCAGATGCTCAGATCTGATCTTGCACTCAAGAGATCACCCTTCACAGATTCGCTTTCAACTTCTCTTTTATAGATCAAGCTTTTAAACCGAGAACCCAATATTTCAGATCTTAAGATATTCAATTCTCAAAAGATGATTAAGCCAAATGATCTCCTTTGCTTTATATAGGCAAGCTCTTCCTTAAATCATGGATCAATACCATGGTCCAAAACCATAATAATACAATACCGACGGCTAAATACCAAGGGTTAGACATAAGAAACCCCATGTGTGCGCGCTTTTCTGCCTTGAAGAGTGTGCACTAGGGGTACGCACCTCCTGAATGGCTGACCTGCGTGTCTGGCCGCGGTCCCTGCATGGAGTACCTACGGGTACACATCTTCTGAACTGTTCTCCTGTGTACTCCTTAATGTTCATCATATTGAGAGCCTTGCCATGGGTGTTGCCATCAAGTACAACATTTGTAACATATAAACTCATCAAAAAGATAATGCCAACAATCTCCCCCTTTGGACTTGATGGCAACCTCAAAAATTTCAGCGACATTCTCCCCCTTTGACATCAAGGGCAAAGGGTTATGCTCCCCCTAAGAACATGCTCCCCCTGAATATGAACCAGATCTGTAAAGAAGAACCATGATCCACCAAACACCATAAATGACCATGAAAGAGATAGAGACATATTGCAGCAATATTCAGACCATCATCCATGATCTCCTTTCTAAACCTCCTCCATAATGCCAACAATGCATTATGTGCTCCCCCTGAACCTGTGCCATTCGAGCTTTAACCAATCCGCAAACCAGAAAATGTATGCATATACCCCAAATGAACCTTGCGTACAACCATCAAAAGAGATTCAACAAGATGATGCATCAACAACCCCCAGCTTTTGCCTGAGGTACTCAAAGGTCTCCCTGGGCAATGGTTTGGTGAGAATATCAGCAACTTGTTCCTTAGAAGGAACATACTCCAACTTGACCTTTTGTTCAAGAACTTGTTCCCTAAGAAAATGATATTTGATCGGTATATGCTTTGTCTTCGAATGCATGA
>APFE030275330.1:0-24844 GCA_000404065.3 Pinus taeda
CCTGCTACAACAAGCGTTGGACCTAAGGTAAGATCGGAAAACACTTGGTCTCTCATAGAATAACGTGTGTTTAGAGAAGGATTGCTCTTGTTTGGTTTGTTTGTCACTAGAGAGTCTTAGACTCCTAGGGAGGTTAGGTTTGTCCGCAAAAATAACTCTTTCCGCATGACAAAGCAAATTTCTCCCTATAGACATATCATATTTTCCATCAGAACTTCATCAGCCAAAAGATACAACCAATTACAAGGAAGTCGGACACAGGACTAGCCAAATGTTGAAGTGTTACAAGACTCTTTGAACTTCAGCCACATATACACTTGGAAGCCAAACACGTTTAGGCACAACTCTTATTTGTGTAATGGAAATGAAAGGAAAACTCAACAAGGAAGAAAAAAAAGAAAAAGGAAAGAAGACACAGAACCAGGAAACAAAATCAAAAGGCAAGAGAACAAAATGACTAAAGCAAACAAGATTCAGAATCTGAACAAGGAAATATGGACAAACTATGAAAAATGATTGCAGGATGAGTGCATGAAAGGGGAAGACAATGATGTAGCTAATCCTACTCCTAACCTAATAGCTAAAAGGTCAGGTTCACATAAAATGAAATTTCCAGTGAAGCCACCGTGATTGTTCCTGACCTGCACCCACAAATATAGGAACATATAAAAGGTGATGTGCAACATAAGATATAAAATTTTGAAAACCTTGCCTAGGAAAAGTAAGGTCTTGCCTGTGGGTAGAAATATGGGTCACAACTACTACTTTGACCCAATCTGCATGCTTACCTTTTCGATGAATACCATTCATTAACAAACCTCAAAAGCCTCTTATGGATATGTCTTCATCTACATCGAGCACCTTAGCAAGTGTGAGGAAGGATCGAAACTTTGTTTTCTGCCATAGGGCTTGCCAACTAAGATTATTCCAGCCATTCAGTGATTGGATAATAAAATTCATGATGGCTCTCTTGAAAACCTTGTGATATTTGAAAACATGAATTTTCAATTCAATAAGCAGGATCACGATGGGAATCTTGTAAGGGAAAATAGATCTGATCATTCTTGGCGGTCATGCCAAGACAGTGAGGACCTGTCGTAACCATCAACGAAGGCTGAAGTGCCTCACTTGCTTGATAGAAATCTAAATAGAAATATGTTGAACAGTGAAGATAAAAGAGATTGAAACAACTTTTATTGGTTGTGATGATGGGAAAATAACAAGCTAAATGACAACCACCCAAGATAGAGAAATGATCAGATGAGCTAACTGAAGCATCAGATTCTCAGTTTGCAATAAATGAAGAAAAATCAATTTGAACAATCTTGTGAATGCTCTAAAAAATCGAACCAAGTTCCTTGTGAGCCAAATATGGCAGACCACCTTCCTACAACTGGTGACTAATTGGACAAGCATCATAGTCATCAAAAGAGTTTAAAAAGGATGTTAGCACCATGAATACATGAAACTAGTTGATCAATTATGAATGGAGAAGAACTTGATTCGTGTGACAACTTGTGCATCCATTATCACACGGGGATATTTCTGGTGTGATGAGAGGACAAATTTGCAATACAATATTCACAATAAGACCAAGGATTTGACCATTAAAGGAGATATTTGATAAGTACGATTATTGCGGACAGAGATAGTTTTTTGGAAGATCAAATTCACAATTCCATGACTTCGTGAGAGATGGACATTCCCAACCCGAGTTTCATGTGAGAGATTTCCATGAAGATGAATGAGCTGCAAAAATTTCATGAATTCGATCATAAGTAAAATCTTGAAAATTCGAAATATCACACCCAGAGTACCAAATATTTTCCACGTGGAAATCCACACCAAGTGAAACCATGCAGATGGATGGATTGTGCTAGAGAAACCAAATCTGGTTTAGTTCGGGGGGCTTACCAGAGTCACGAGATCCTGACATAACCATCAATAGAAGTTGAAGTTCCTCAATCCCTTGGCAGGTCCCGGAACGTTCCAGAATTGTAGAATCACATTTTAAAGCTTGAACCAAATCATGCATGGTTTTAGGGTGGTTGATGTTTCTAATTTCAAAACTACTCTCTGGATGGAAACCATCTTTGCCACAAGTTTCACAAAAAAATTTAGCTTCAACAACAATTAGATTACTCAATTAAGGAGGTTCTTATGATAGTACATTCAAAGATAAATGCATTCATGATCTCTCATGAGCAAGATGATTTGAAGAGTCATCTTCAAGTAAAAGAAGAGATTATGAGGGGTGTGAAGAGTTCTCCGTGATTTGATTGTTTTCACTTTCATCATGGACAACCTCACCACTTTGTGTCAATCTAGTGGATAACTCATCAGATGAAGAAACAAAAGAACATGGAGTATCTCCATAGCAAGCGGATGTGTTGCGAATGGTAGGACACAAGGGATAGTGAGGTGGAGGGGAAGTTTCGATATGAACATCTTCTTTGACCGAAGCATATTCTAGATCTAAATTAGAATCTTCATGAGAAACTAGAAGATCACATGATGTGCTTAGGTGTTTGTCACAGCGTACGGAAATAGATTTATCATCATTGGGATGGCTACCACCCAAGGCTAGGGGTTGAATGAAAGAATTGATTGTATTGGGTTTTCCACCAACATTATTAAATTGAGAATCATTCAAGAATGGAGGCTCGTCATTTTGACGTGAACAATTTTGAAAGAGAGCGGAAAAATTGATAGTGTCCTCATATTTTTTCTCCTTTACCTATGCAATGTGACTACCTTTCACCTGATCGCAATTTGAGCTAGCAGCTTGAAAATCAAGAGAATGTGAAAAATTTACTGGTGAAGTAGATTGATCAAGCAAGTCATGGTACAAAGAATCATGATGTGATGAAGATAAAGGATAAGAGAAACATGGATCAGACTTTAGATTAGAGTTGTGAACAGTGATATCCTCTAGTGGAATGGAGGAGTGAGTCTTCGATGTAGGCTTCCTAAACCATTCTGGAATTTCCTCCATTGAAGTGGGAGAAGAATGAGAAGATGGGTTGGAGATTTGATTTGCAGATTTCCTAGTTTTACAATCACTGCTAGGGGGCACCCACATCGGGACTGGAAAAGGAGGAGGATAAAGAACAAACAAGGTAGTAGGCTCCTCCTCTGCAATCTGAGGTGCCTCATGATCCGCAAGATTTGGGGAGGAAGAGAAAATAGGAGGTTCACCGTATTGGGAGACATGAACTGAGCGTTTAAAATCTTGTCTCAAGAAATGCGAGTTCAATTTTTTTTTTCACAACAGAAGAAATGATCAGAAAAGTCCTCAACTGATTTGTGAGGCTCGATTCTTAAACGACAGATTATTTCACAAACATATTGGTGGTTATACTTATCGAAAGCTTTACTCATCATCTAGGCAAGTTGATCGAATGAATAGATAAAAGCAATGGGCAATGTATGATACCATTGTTTAACACGACCTTCGAATGCGAGGTTGAGTAATCTAGCCATGACACCTTCGAAATCTATTTGGTGATAATGGAAAAGACTCATAACTTCAAGCATATGTACATGAAAATCTGATTCACCCTCACCATTTAACTTCAACTCAAACAAGTCATGAATAACTTTTGCATGGATGGTACAATTAAGCTCTTTAGAAAAACATCTCAGGATTATGATTTGAGGATGAGCCATTTTAAATAAGAGATTCAAACCAGACTCTATGGGCACAGTCTATCGTTTGGCCCTACTTCTAGTGCCATTTTGTTGATGGTGTTGGAAATTCGTCAACCAAGGGGATCTCCCCAATATGAAGTCCCAAATATACCTCACACCATTTGGTGTAGGAGTCCCATTGGGTATAAGGTCCCGATTTCAATATACTTAGAGATTTTCCTTAGCTCTAGCTGTCAGCACTGGAGAGTGATGCAATGGTATCTTTGAATAGCAAGGTAAGTGTTAGCACTCAAATCTACCTTAGGTTGAAATAAGGTAAGACTCAAGGCCACATCAAACCACGCTCAGCCTCATAGCTAGCCCTACGAGGACAGGAGAGGGCTCTCTCCGGGTCAAACTCAGCAAAAGATAATCGTAAAGGCTCGAGATGACCAAATTGATGACCGATTTTAGGCTAGGTATGAAGTACAAAAAGTTTAGAATTGATTCTTAAAGATTTTGTTGAATTCAAGGGAAGGGCAGTTTTGGATGCAGGGATAAGGCACAGTTTTTGCAGAGGTCTACTTGGGGCAAGATAGGCGATTGTTTGGATGCCTTAAAGCAAGTGAGATGGATAGATCAGACTAGTCAGGATCTAAGGAGAGCAAGGAAGTCTCAAGGATTCTCCTTAAACTGAAGAAAACATAGAAAATTAAAAAAATTTAAAGGCAGAGCATAGCAAGTTCATGGATTCTACCTTAACACTTCATTTGTTTAATTGCAGAAGATAAAATCAAGAAAATGATACACATACACAACTTACAAGTACTGAGAGAAATACACCATCAACACGTAAAGCCACATGGATCCCAAATAGTGCTGCAAAACCCTGGTCTTTCCTTTTCCAAAATGCAGATAAGATATGTACAATATAGTCTCAAGCTATTCCTAAGAGTCCAACCTCTCCAACCTCTGAAAATGATTGAGAAATTACATCATATAGACCATCCTAACCCCTTTCCTTGCCTCTAGGGGTCTAGCTCATCATTCTAGGAGCTGTTTGAACTAATTCTAAACAAGGAATTGAAATCTAGGTAGTCAAACAACTTACCCCTATATGCTAGGAAACTGATTCATTCATTTAATTTTCACCTTTTAGTGAATGAATCCTCTATAACAAGTAAAAATGTTCCAAAATTACATCATATTCAATCAATTACATTAAGAGAAGTCAAAAATTACATCAAAAATCAAAACTAGTCAAACTGGCTGAATTTCTGAGCTGAAAGATGAAAAATTGGCCAAAAATCTCTATGCGCCGCGTGCCTTTCATCCTACTTTTGGGGCACTTCCTGATATCCAAATCAAGCTCACAATAGCTGGTTAGAAATCCCTGGATGTCTGCTATCCAGCCCAAGTGGAATTTTTCAATTTGGAGCTCATTTGCCCCCTCAAAATGTCATTCTCTCGGAAGTACTTCCTGCTGTTGCAAAAGGTGGCAGAAAGGTGATTTTCATGGTGTTTTTGGCCCTTTTGATCATCCAGAACTTGATGAAATGCCTTGGCAATAGCTGAGCATGTATAATTCATCATGAAAAACCCAAAACTGCAAGCCATTTGTGATTTGGACCTCCCAACCTTATGGGTCACGCGCAGCACGCTACGCGTTGAGCTGAAAAACCTGTTTTGCAAGCCAAAAATTTCAAAATGACAAAATTTTCTCCAAATTCCTTGAAATTTGGGCTGAAGGTGCCTCATCAAGTGCCATGCTCAGCCAAAGAAGCTTTGGCCAATATTCGGAGCCGATCTTGCCTTTTAATCCGTTTCAGTGTCTTCTTGGTGTATGCAGTTCATTGATGGAATAACTGTCTTGTTCATATGATGAATCTGTCCGTCTCCATGGTGTTTGAAACAAGGTGTATGTTTAGTTTGGAATAACTTGTCATAAACAATCCATGCAAAGCTTATAAGATGAGGGTTGTTCTCATCTTTACTTTCATAATCTCGATGACGCCAATAAATTGGGTGATATGTCACATGATACCAAGCAGATGCCTTTGCATATTGATCATCTGAAGAGCTGCTTTCATCATCTCCAGACCATGACCTGGCTTCCTTTTTAAGAGCCTTCACTTCATACATGATTGTTTCCTTGAGATCTCCAAGCTTAGAACCATGGAGTTTTGACAAACTGAAAATGTTTCCACTTACTATTTCTGCTTCATATATAATTCCATAATGGTACATTGATGTAGCCAATTCAGAGTCATACCTGTTTTTTCATAATAATGCGTCATTAATGTACTTTTGAAATCACCGCACCTCCAAATCCTTATCATATGCCTTCTCTGCAACTTCCTTTTTGAATGAGTTTATAGACAGGGTATGTGTTGCAACTTTCTTCACGGATTTGTAAAGTTTACCAACTATGTTTTCTTTAAACATTCACCATACAACAAATACCATCAAACAACCATCAAAATTTGGATGAAAAGTTATGAGAGAAGCTCAACCCACTTGTACATGATGATCCAAGCATATTGGGCAATTTTGGAGAAAAATTTTGAAGTTTTTGGGCTTGTTGGCTGTATGCATCGCGTGCAAGCCCAACGCGCCACGCGCTCTCAATGCGCTGCGCACACTCAATGTGTTGCGTGCCTGCCCAACGCGTCGCGTGCCACATAGTGAATTTTGAAGGAGGCTTTTGGAGACCTTCCTAGTATCGAAATCAGGCGTAGGATAGCTCATTGGAAAGGTATTTGAGTCTAATTTCTAAAAAAACTAGAATTTTTCAATTTGGAGTTCATTTGCCTTGTCAAAAATCAAATATCCCAAGACTGATGAAAATGTGCCAAATGAGGCTGCCTCAAGGCAGAGTGCTGTTGTAGTCAACTTTTGAATGTCTTCCTCAACTCCAAATTGAGCTCATGATAGTTAATTGGAAACATATTTTTTTCTAGTTATCCTTTGACTCATTAAGAAAGTTATTTGGCCAACCAAGCTAGGATAAAACTTGATTTTCCCAAGGTCACTTCAGAGGTGCATCAATTCCCCCGAGGTGATTGTATTTTTGACATTTCTCTAAAACCATGACACCTGTGTAAATAGTGAGGGAGGTTTTTCTTCTTTGGCGTGTTTTGGACAAAAATCTCTCTCAAGTTTTCAAAATTCATCTTTGATTGCTCTGGAACATCTTTTGAGTGAAACTTGTCCCGATGTGTGAAACAAGGAATTTTGTCAAAATGAAGCGAAATGAAGGGGATAAGGGGCTTCTAAATTATTGGGGAAATATTGGGAAGTAGGGAGGGATGTTAGGAAGCAGGGGAAAGTAGAATCTCAAAGATTGAGTGAGGGGAAGGGGTCCAAAAGGGAAAAACACAGGCCCAACCTAGAAAATTGCCAGGTTGTAGCAAGAAACTAAGCTTTGTGCAAAAATGAGGAATTTGGGGGATCTCAGTGATGGGAAGTGTTTAATAAGGTACATTAAGGATAGGGGAAGGTGTGTGAACATCAGGATACAAGTTTTGCTAATGATTTTACCATTCAAGAGAAATTTCCTTCAAAACCCTAGGAGAGGGAAATGAACCTTTCCTAGGCGCAATTGAGGCATGAACAAGCTGTAAAATGACCCAATGGAACTTGACATGATGATGAAAACCCTATAAATAATGGTACACTCAGCTAAATGGTGACATGGACTGACATTTGGACAATTTTGAAAGGAGTGAAAGCAAACCCTAGACCTAATGCCTAGTGACCAAATTTTGCTTGAAGACTCACTGAAATGACAAAATTTGATTTTGACACCTTAAAATCACTTGTAAGAGCATGTTTGATCACTGGAGGAAGGCTACAAAGACTGACACTAACAAGACTTTCGATCAAAAGTCTCAAAGCCTCTTGGTTTCTCAATAAATTATCTTATATTGGAGTAGGTGTTTTCTTACTCTTTTCCAAAATCAAATAAAAACAAAAATATGATCGGTTTGATGGTTTGCAACATAAAATGGGTCTTGAAATAGACCAAATTTTTCAATGTCTCTTCAAGTCATGAATTAGTATTCACATGTAACATAACATAAGAAACATAACAACACATAACTAACGTAATCATAATGAAGAGATAACAAAAGATTTGTTGGTGGACTTCAACCCTTTTGGTTTACATCTCTGGGCCTGCCAACATAGTTACACCATTGATATATTCAATAGAAAAATGGAGTACATAAAGAGTTAGTTGATGGTAAACATGTGGCTATTACCCCTACAAGGTAATTTTCTCCTACAAAGAACTCTCACAAACAACAACAACACAAAACATCTAATACACAGAGGTCATACTCCAACTGAAACGAGCTAAAATGAGTATGTAAGCACTTCAATTCGACATTGAAGCACATAAAAAAAACTTCTTTCAACATAAGATAATGAGAAAAGTTAACCTGATCTTAATGTTATAAGTTGTAGTTGTTGTAGTATACTTTTAAAGGTGAGAATACCCCTACAAGGCCTTCTCCATGCCCAAACACCTTTTAGGACTACTTCCAAATCCTGATTGATCCATACACCTTTTGTCTTAACCCTGTGAAATACTACTTGTATGAGCTCAAATAAGAAATCAAAGGTCACCAATTGATTAAAAACATCAAAAAACCCCCTAAGTGCACTCTTTTCTGAGCTCAATTTGGCCAAAAAATCCAAAAGATATGGCTCTCCAAAGCTCCATATTATGAGTTTTACAGTTAATCATCCTACAAATCGGATCATTTGTTTAACGATCCTATAATTCTACCTCAAATTCTGCTAACTGAGTGAAAAAATCACCCTTTGCCAATGCATTTTGTAGGTTCATTAATTTTTCCTCTAACCCCTTAACTTTGAAAATTGTGGTCATATAGGCCACATGGGGTCAAGGGATAGGCCTTAACACCTGCCTCCACCATTAAGGCCCTAAATGCGGGGTCATGGTCATGTGGGTGCCATGGGTCTAAGGGCTAGGCTAATTGCCTACCCTTCCCCACAAGCCCCATTAAACTTTGGCACTGGGTTACATTGGCGGCATATGACCCTGGGGATGGCCCCCTTGCTCGAGCACCTTCTGCCTAGCCCCTTGAACCTGTAGCTATGGTCTTGTGGGCACACATGGAACCAAGGCTTAGGACTCATCCCTAGCCTCTCCTTCCAAGTTCTTAAACCTTTCCGTTGTGGTCGTATAGAAGTTGGATGACTAGGGTCTCACCCCCTCATAGGAACCCTATTCCATAAGTGCTTTCCACAAGCGCCAAGGGTCATATGGATGCAAACATGACCAGGGTTGGGGCGAGCAGGCCCCTTCCTCCGATGAATGTCGAGGTAAGGTTTTAATGGAATTTCGGTTCTATGGTCAATACGAACCAATGCATAGTCCAACGGTAGAGTGCTCGACTTGTGAACATGAGGTTGCAGGTTCCAATCCCAGGAGGTCTGTTCGACCCATTACCAAATGTTTGGCCTCTGATGGGGTGCCACATGACAGCCCATGATTGGGTCACATGGAACCACTTCATTGGTCCACATCAGCCTGTATAAACCAATCAAATGTAACCAGCTACGAATGAACCAGATGATGCCACTTGTCCACTTGTGGTTGGCCCACACTTGTATGGTCACCCTGTAGACTCAGCAGTATGGTCAACCCAGTCAACTACCCTGCTCAAATTTGAGTTGTTTGACCAAATAGTTAGCACACGATAACTTGAGCATACCGTGTTAGATTGAGGTGAAATGAACATCGTTGGATTCGCAAAAACCATCACTTCGACTTGATGCTGGTTTCAAGACTTTCTAGGCACTTTCATTTTTGAGCTAAAAAATGTTTGATTGATCACACCTCCCCATTAGGAACTTTTGGACTCCAAAAGTTTATTCCCCTAGTCAATATAAAGAGGGTGGACCTCAAAAACACCCAAAAAATCAATCCAAAATGCATACTTTTCAATTGGTTCCTTTCAAGCCCTAATAAAGGAACTTCACCTATCTTCTTTGTGAAGACCTATTGTCGTGTTAAGAATTGAACCAACATTCTTATCACTGATGCAGGAAAAAAATACTGATGAGTGGAATTTGAACATTCTCTTTAATCTCATCTTTACATGGCTCAAAAAATAATTTCGTCTTGAAGTTAAACTATTGAAGGAAAACTTGATTCCATCTTGGAATTCAGAAACAACATAAACTTGCCTTGGTGTCTTCAAGCTGAGCTTGTAAATCAAAAGTACACTGCTGCAAAAATTTCCATGATATAATTAGCCTTGCCCACAAAACATATTCATCTTATATAATTTGAAAACAAATATTCTATTCACACAAGTTTCATATCGAATACTTGTATCAGTGAATACATGACTTGTAGACAACTTTGAACAACAATCTTGTACATTCACAAAATCCTTGAACATGTGGACTATAAATAAACCAGTACATACATCAATGAAAATCATCTACTTGTTGAACATATTGACAATGATTGTTCACTTTACAAAAGTACCTAAACAGGGAAACAACAACAAGTAATTACAAAATTTACAAAGCAACTTTACAATAAGCCTACCCAAACTTTGCCTCTCCTAGTATTATGGGTTCTCTTCTTGCATCATCTTAGCCTTGAAGATTGCTTAGGATTGCTGCGAGTCCTCTTTTCCACCTTTTGTTTCCCTTCTATTAAGTTGCACAATCTCTTTTCCATTCTTTGAGAAAATCTCTGGGTGTAACTTCCAACATCATTCAGTGTCATGCCCATGCATCTTGCAATGAGTACAAAAGAACTTTCTCTTGTTTGCTAACATATAATTCTCTCATGCGAAGGAGATCCATTATGCTTGATGCCTAGAATGTGATTCATTATTTTAACCATTATCATACGTTTCTTACATACAACCACACAATGGTCAAATCCATCAAAAAAAGTACAAGGGTAGTTATTCCATAAGTATTCATTATTACCATGCATTGGAAAACACACGAGAGTTATACCTGTCTCTAGGGTTGCCGCTATTGGGCCAAGGAAAAGGTATGTTTTCTCCTCGTAAATAGCCTAATTAAGCATTTGCCTTCACATGTTTATCTTCTTTTTATGAAAAAATAGAGGAAACAACAACAAACTGTGGGTAAAATTGATTATTAACAAATTAGATAAATCTTGGCACTTGAAAACTGACTTTCACTATCTTTATATGTAGGGGCGCGGATTGGATGGTTGCTATTCAATCGACAGAACAACAACAACTAGTAAAGGAAAAAGACATTGTCTTGAGTATGGAAGACAATGGAATACTAGGAGGACCAATTCTATTCTATGATGAAATCAGATCGAGTGTTGCGAAATCATCAGTATCCCTTGATCCTGAGTATTCTCTTCTATCCATTTATTTTTCCAAAAGTTATATATAAAGACGAGAGGCGAACTGAACGGCTAGTTAGGAATTCATAGATTGTAACTATTATTTTTGGACATATAATACTTTCATCATGGTGATGATGTAACTCTGTTATTGATTTTAATGAAGAAGACTACGTTTCATCCATAATCGTATTCTGAATATCTAACAACGGGGACTTCTGGAGACTTTGGGCCCAGTCAATAGGAGATCTACTGCTTCAATTGTGTTATAATTATTTTTGTTTATTTTTAAAATTGTTTATTATTGTTAGCTTGTAAAGTTAGCACCATTTTTATTATTGTGAGGATTGATGATTTTGGTTTTCATTTGTTGTTCAGTCAAGATTCTAGATTTAGTTGTGTGTTACATATGTGTGATACTCTTTATTGAATTGGTTATGTTAATTTTAGCATTAGATTGTTGTTCATTCTAAAGTAATGCTATCACAGATTTCAAGATAGAGTTGATTGCTTTCCATGAGATGTTTATATGGTTATTTAATGTTCAATTGTTATAGCTTTCCTTCATGTTAAATGAATTAGTTTCAATACCAGTTAGATTGCTAAGAGTGGTTCTTTCTATTTTCATTTGGATTCAGTTTCTTGCATAATAGATTAAGTAGACCTGAAAGTGTGTTACGAATTTCTTTCAGAATTGTTTGGATTGAATTTAGAGAGATAGACATTAGCAATTGCAACGATTACAACTTCTTTCATTATGAATTGACCTTTGAACTCACTGCATATACAATGTTGACACTCTTGAAATAAAAAGACTTGCCCTGGGTTGATTATTAATGTAGGTAGTAAGATTGCTTGTAATAAAACATCTTAGTGCACCAACATTTTGGTGTCGTTTCCAGAGAGAGTGTTTCAAAGTGATTTCTTTTTATCTTGCTGTAAAAGAATTGGGTTTTAAAAATGAGAGGTAAGAACCTGCATAACCAACAAGTAAAGTGCTTGCTCCTCAACATTCTTTTCAGCAATTGCATAAAGGTTAAATAGGAATGGGTTTTTTTATGAATGACTAGGTATAAAAAGATAGGAAAAGATCAGAACCCCGCACCTAAATCCAAAAAACCCAAGGGATCGGTGAACCTTAGGAGAACAACTTTTATAGATGAAACTGTAAGAAAAGAAGAGTCTCAAGCATCAGTAGGATTTTGGACGGTATCTGGAAAAAGCCCTACTGTAATCCCTCAGGTAGTAGGCTCACCATTTGCAGCTTACCCTGAGATTCATAGCCAAATTGGAGGATCTGAACAGAGTTTTCAGGTTACAGCAAATTTACATTCTAATCCTCTACAAGAGGGAAAATGGTGCAACTTAAGAGAAGGAGAGGGAGAAACCAGTGGAATTGTTAAGGCGGGGCCATAGTTGTCTGAACAAGGATGTCCTATGATCCCAAATCTAGGCAGTGCTACAAAACCAACTCGGGTTGGGAATCCTCCTCTTACCCCAATAGAACCCCCTGAAATCCCTAAAGGATATTGGTACATTTTCGACCAAATGGAAAACCAAGTACCTCAAGGTCATACCTCGACATTGGAATACCCCATAGCCGACCAAGTGGCCAATGGCTTGATGAAATATATTCCCTTGCAAGGCATCCCAAGTTTTCATGGGATGATCACAAAGGATCCAGATGCCTTCTTATTTGAGTTTTATGTCCTCTAGAGAGGGTATGACTATACCACCAACTCTCAAAAATTAAAGTTGTTCCCTTCTACTCTAAAAGGAGTAGTTTTGAGGTGGTTCATGGGTTTAGGCTAATGTACTATTAACTCTTGGGATGACATGATTTCCTCACAATGTACCAAGACTTTTTCAAGACTAGGGAATTAAAAGATGAAATATTTAAGATGGCTGCAAAGGATAATGAAACTCTAGAAGAATATGTCGAACGTTTTCACTATAATTTGTAGAGATCCCCTCACACCACTTTACCAAAAGAAGTCCTGAGAGACATCTTAATTAAGGGAATGAAAGAAGAATGGATAGAAACTCTCAATTTGGCGGGGAAAGGATATATTTATCATGAATATTATGATGAAATTGTTCGCTTGTGTATCAACTGTTTGCGAGGTAGCACATGTAGTGGGCCAGGAAGCTGAGATTCTATGACCAGAGGAAGCAAGCCACACAGTGGAGGTGTAACAAGAATGGAAATCGTTAACCTCTTGGAAGACTTCAAGACAGACATCCTGGGCACCCTTACAACATAGTTGGACATCCTGCAAGCTAAATAGACACTAGTCTTAGCAGAACAAAACTTGGCCGTTTTCTGCCCACGCTGCAGGAAGAAGCACAACCAACGGGAGTGTCCATTGGACATGGTCCGGACATGCACCATCTGCACCAAGGATCACACCATTGTACAATTTCCATCACTTCCAGGGCTGAAAGTAGTTTTCAAAGAAGAAGAATAAGAGACAGAACCAATATACTTAATGAACCAGCATTGACAATGACAGGCCAGACCCACAGGTATGCCACAAGACACATCCTAGTTCTTTCCTTCTTCATCATTTAATCAACAACAGAACCCCGGGGCATCTTTGCAAGGTCAATCACCTTAATCAAATTAGTAATCCCAACCATTTCCTATGATACCTTGGCTAACTTAGTCCTTTTTGGGTAATGGCTGGCCGAATTCTCCTTTTACTCATGTTTGGCAAGGTAATTCATATCCATCCCAGTGCCCTGCCTCTACTTCACAAAATCCGAACTGGTCTCTGAATTGGTAGTGACCTTTAGGGATATCCAATACACCTATGGGGACAGGTCCTCAACCTCAACCTACATTATCAGCCCCATATCCATTACAACAAAATCCTCGCCCCTTCTGCATACTCAATTGCCAGCTCAACTGAATCTGAATCCCAATAATAGACTAGTTCAGTTGGTGCAAATTGTCAAAATCTCAGACTATGAGATTGAACAAAAATAATGTAATGAACTTAGATTGAGGTCAGGACACATCATTACCCCTGAGGAAAACAGAGACCAACCGTCAATTGAGTTAGAAACCCCACTTTTACATACACCATTGATTGTGACTGACACAGAAATAAAATAAGGAGAAGATACTAATGAGCATAAAGACCCTGAAAATATAATCGCTACTTCTCCCCCGTTCCACAAAAGTTTAACAATACTTGAACCAATTGTTTATGTAGACTTTGATCTTCTAGCAGAACTAAAAAATCTTTGTATTAAAATTCCTCTCCTCCAGGCCATCCAAGATTTTCCTATTTATGCTAAAACAACTAAAGAGCTATATGTGAAGAGGCCTATGGGGAAAGCAAAATCTTCACCCACTATTCACGTTGTAGGGACCTTGTCTAATTTTCTCTTGGGAGGGTAAAATCCAGTAAAGTATGAAGATCCTGGGAATCCCATAGTTACAGCTCAAATATATGGCTACTCCTTTCCAAAAACTAGTTGATTTAAGTGCAACCATTAACATCTTAACAATAGAAACCTGTAAGACACTTGGTATTACAACTTTGGAACCAACCACCACCTTGCTAGAACTTGCTAATCGTTCAATGGTGATACCAAAGGGGATTTTACAGGATATTATAGTTTCTGTTGATTCATGGGAGTATCCAGTAGATTTTCTCGTTATAAACCCAAATAGTTAATTGGATGGGCACCCTTTGATTTTGGGTCGACCTTTGTTGGCAACAGTTGATGCTTATATAGGCTGCCGACAGGGCAGCATGACCATTGCTAAAGGGGATGCTATAAAAAATATTGTTTATATCCTCTTGCCAAACCAATTTTTCCCATTGTAAAAATACATAAACAACTACCTGCATACCTGGAAGAAAGCATTCATTCACCACTTACAGTAGTAGAGGCCACTTGAATTCAAGAATCCGACTGAAGATGATGTTACAACAACTTTATCAATCATCTAGCTAATGTGAATAATGTAAAATGTCAAATGTTAAAATAAATTCTTGACAATGAAGCCTTGGAAGACCCCTTGAAAGATACTGATGATCAACATATCTAGACAACTGCTGTTCATAACAACAAGCCTATTGAAATTGAACCAGGCAAGCTTTTAGACATTAATGATAGCCTAGACAGTGACCAACAACAAAAACTCATTCAGGTCCTGCAAAAATATGAAAGGGATTTTTCCTGGGACTATCCTCACATGAAGGGCATAGACCCACTGTTATGTACGCATGATATCTACATCGAAAATGATGCTTGTCCTATCCGATGGCCTCAATGGAGATTGAATCCACGTCTCAAGGACATTGTAAAAGAAGAGCTACAAAAGTTGCTGGACGTGAATTTCATTTACCCCATTTCAGATAGAAAATGGGTATCTCCATTGGTAGTTGTCCCGAAGAAAAATGGGAAGTGGCATATGTCTGTGGATTATCGGGAATTGAACAAGGCAACATAGAAATATCACTTCCCTCTCCCATTTATTGATCAAGTCCTTGATACTCTGGTAGCAAAGTAGTTCTTTTCTTTTTTAGATGGCTTTGGTGGCTACAATTAGATTCAAATCACCCTTGAAGACCAAGCAAGACAACCCTTACCTGTCTTTGGGGTACATTCGCTTACAAATTATTACCATTTGGCTTATGCAATGCCCCAACTACGTTTCAAAGAGCTATACTCAACATTTTTGCTGATAAGATAAATGAAGGACTTGAAGTTTACATGGATGACTTTGCTTCATATGGGGATGAATTTGATCAAGCGCTACAAATATTAAAGAAGGTTTTGGAATGATGCATCACTACGATGCTGTGTTTAAGCAATGTCAAGTGTCACATGATGATGACAGAAGGTGTAATCCTGGGACATTACATTTCTGCAGCAGGGATATAGGTATATCCAACAAAGATACAGGTAATTATCTTACTACCTACACCCTGTACTCAAACAGAGGTACGTAGCTTCCTTGGATATGCAAGCTATTATCACAGGTTTATCAATTTTTTTCACAAATTGCTGCATCTTTATATGCTTTAACACGAAATATTGAATTTAAATGGTCTGACAATTGGCAAACAACTTTTACAAATTTAAAGAAATTAGATTCAATGACACCAACATTATGTGGACCTAACTGGGATCTCCCCTTTCACATATCCAAGGACGTGTTAGATGCAGCAATAGGCAATGTCCTCGACCAAGAGGAGGGAATAAAACCTTATGATATATATTATATCAGTAAAATATTATTGTTGCTAAACTAAATTATATAGTAACAGAAAAGGAATTCTTAGTTGTCATTTATTCCATAAACAAATTTATACATTATATAACTAGCTATCAAGTTTTTCTGTATACTTATCATTCCTCCATTAGGTACTTAGCTAACAAACCTATTAAAAATGGCCGAGTAACTCTTTGGTTGTTACTTTTACAGGAGTTTGATATCACCATCAAAGATCGTCCAGGGAAGTGTTGCACTACAAACTTATGCTCTCGAGGTAGAAGAAAATTTTGCGTCAACAAGGAAGTCAAGAAGAAGAACTACCCCTGGAGAGAAGAAAAATTGGAAAGAGGAGGTGTCTTCCTCAAGTCATAGAAGGGAATCCCAAGAAAAGAACATTGAGGAGATGGAGAAGTTGATGAAGAACTTATGAAATAAACTGATAAAACTAGAGCTAGAAAATAAAAAACTTCAATGATAGAACTTCCTAGCTGCTAATCAAAGTTTCAATCCCCAATACAGAAAGTCTCCCCTATGGATATTAGAAAGGGAGAGGAAAGCACAACAAGATCACATCCATCCTCCATTATATATAGAATATGATATAGAAGAGAAGATGCTAGATGCCAATGAAGTTAGGGGGAACCTATATTCCTCTTTCTCTGACGAGGAACAAGAAGTCATAACATATGAAGAGGAGGGTGATGATCTTGATGCAACACTAGACGATGGTGATATTGATGATTAGTGCAAGCAGTTTGATGATTTCATGTAGGCTTAGCTGCATAAGAAATATGATCTTTGATCATCTAGAAGGAGGTCAAGAGGGCAAGACCAAAATGAAGGTGCTTCCTCCCAAGTGCATTCTAAGCTAGCTGACAAGGGGAAGAGGCCCTTAGATCCAATTACTCTAGAAAAAAGGAATCCTTAGATCCAAACTTCTATAAGCTGAAGTCCTCAAAGAAGATGAGTCACCTCCCTCTTCTAGGCCCATCTATGAAAAAGAAAAAGATCTTGTAGAGGTTAGCACTGTAGAAAAAGGCCCTGCTATCTTTAATCTTCAAAACGATATTGAGAAAGTCAAAATCCCAATCCCATTATCTGAACTCTTGAAACAACCCACTTATAAGGCCCAAGTTTCCTAGTTCATGTTTCCATCTGTTTCAGTCCAGTCACATGATAGTTTAACCCTCTAAGAAGAAAGGCCAATGTTCGTCTTTGGACCCCATGTCAAAGAACAAGATCCATCCACATCACCTTTTTATATTACTCTAGTAGTTCATGACCTCCTGCTCTATAAGAGCATGTTGGACTCGGGCACTTCTCATAATTTGATGCCACTATCAGTAATGGAGCAACTAGGTCTGCAGATAACTATACCAGACAAAGATCTCTACCGTTTTGAATCTAAGAGGTTAAAGTGCTTGGGAATGGTAAAGGACTTAGTGTTTAATTTGGCCCAGATCCCAGCAAAAAGTGTAGTGATGGACATTGTAGTAGCTGATATCCCTACAAGGTTCGGTATGATTTTGTCTAGATCTTGGGGGATCAAAGATTGGATGTTCCATTAAGCTGGATCTTACCTATGCTACCATCACTATATTTGGTGGAGAAGAAAGGCGAATGTATAGGGAATCAAGTTTTGTTAAAATAGTTACAAAAGATGATTTCCCAAATAATGCTCCTATGTATGGGAAAGAAAGGGATATATACTGCTTACTTCTAGAAGAATATGACTTCATTTTAGAAGAAACATAGGTACAACCAACAACCAAATTAGATCAGCAACTCAAACATTGTAGCAAAGTCTAGAAGTTGTATTTCGATGGTGAAAATTCTAAGGACAGAAATGGAGCAGGAGTGTTTTTGATATCTCCAGAGGGTAGCTTGATTCCACTCTCATTCAAATTGGAATTTTAGGAAACCATTAATGTGGCAGTGTATGAGGCATTACTACTAGGCCCCAAAGCAGCAAGGAATTTGAACATTGAATACCTGACTATGTTTGGAGACTCAAAACTGGTGGTAAGCAAATAAAGAACCAATTTCAAACTAAGCACCCCAGTCTAAGGGCTTATATAAACAAGGTTTGAGATTTAATGGATAATTATTCCTATATTTTAGTGTCCAATTCTTACCTAGGGAAGGAAATTGAATGGCTGATTCCTTGGCTATAGTTGCCAGTAATTTCAAGCCACCACAAAATCCACTTCTCATATATGAAGTCGAAGTTAGGTACAGACCCTCAATGCCTGATAATGTGAGACACTAGTAGGTGTTCGAATATTATGAAAAATCAAGCGTTTTATGAAAGTTATTGGGGAATTTTCAAATTTTGTAATTGACCAAGAAAAACAAGAAGCGACAGATGAACAACCAACTGCTTGGGAGGAAAATATCATCAGGCATAGAGTTATGCAACTAAAGGGAAATTTCATTCCGCTTGTCTTAGTTCCTTTGGAAAGATTATTCAAATCCAATGACGTGGCCTCAAAACCTGTTGAACAGGGAGTCAACGAACGAGTGGAGGATTGCAACATAGGCTCGGAGAACATACCCAAGATGATCAAGTTGTCAAAAGGGATCCCCCATCAATATAAACAAAGGTACGTATATCTCTTTAAAATGTTTAAAGATGTATTTTCTTGGTCATATGATTATTTAAAGACCTTTGATACAAAGGTTATTTAGCATAAGATTCCCTTAAAGAATACAATGAAGCCTTGTAAGAAGAAACTCAAATAGATCAATCCCCTTTTACTCCCATCCAATTAGAAGGAAGTAAGGAAGTTTCTTCAGGCAAAGATCATTGTACCCAAGAGGAACTCAGGGTGGGTGGAAAACCGAGTTCTTATGAGGGAAAAGAATGGAGAGATAAGGTTGTGTGTGGATTTCAGAAACCTCAACAAAGCTTCGTTAAAATACAACTACACATTGCCAAAGATGAATTATATATTAAAAAACGTAGTTTCCTCAGCTCGGATGTCCATTATGGATGGATTTTCAGGGTATAATTAGGTAGTATTGCATCCCGATGATAAGAAGAAAATTGTGTTCACTACACCTTGAAGGACCTTCATGTATGCAAGAATGCCATTTGGCCTTATAAATGCAAGAGCAACCTTCCAAAGGGCCATGGATATAACATTCGTTGGAGAACATGACAAATTCGTAGTGGTCTACTTGTATGATATCACATTTTTTTCTAAAACAGATGAGGAGCATATTGAACATTTGAAACTCACTTTTGAGAAATGTAGGAATTATGGGCTGTCCCTAAATCCAAATAAATTTCAATTTTCTCTGAGAGAAGGGAAGTTATGTGGTTCTCTCTTCTGGATTCATCACATTTTACTTGTTTTATGTATCGACGTTTCGAACCATCCTCCGTGGTTCATCATGAGGGGGTGAAGGTTGATCCCAATTGTGTGGAGGCCATCAGCCACATTCCCCTACCTAGAAATAAAAAAGAGGTCTAAGTGTTCTTAGGAAGGATTAACTTCTTGAGGAGATTTATACCCAATTATGCAAAGATAGTGAAGGGTATCACGAAGATGTTGAAGAAAGAGAAGGAAGTGAAGTGGAACCCAGATTCCTTGGAATCCTTCTCTAGGATCAAAAGAGAATTTACAGAGACTCTTATATTAGTCAACCCAGATTATTCAATACAATTTTACATATTTTCTTTTGCCTCCCCCCATACTATAGCCACCGTGTTATTGCAGAAGGATAATGAAGGTCACAAGAAACCTATATCCTTCTTCATCCAGGTGTTGTGGGAGGCTAAATTAAAATATAATATTTTGGAAAAACAGGCTTATGCCCTAGTCAAAGCTTTGAAGGCCTTCAGATTTTATGTTTTACACTCTAACATTGTAGCTTATGTTCCAACAATGGCTGTTAAAGACATCCTGGTGCAAGGAGACAATGAGGGAAAAAGAGGTAAGTGGATTGCTAAAATCCAAGAGTATGACATGGATGTCAAGACCACTAAATTCATCAAAGGATAGGGATTGGAAAAAATCTTATCAGAGTCTAATTTCGATGCCTTTGGGGTTAACCTATTAACATAAGTAGAAGGAGAAGGGGCACAAAAACCGATGATCAAGACATCGATCCAAAAAATTGATATCAAATATGAAACATCTTCCTAGTATAAAGATGTCATCCACGATATGTTATTCTTGAGGTTGCCAGTGAATATGAATAAATCCAAGTATAAAGCATTAAGATTACAAGCCCAAAATTTTATTATATCCAATGGTAAACTGCATTAGAAAGATTTAGTTGGAATTCTACTTATGTGTTTAGTAGAAACAGAAACTCAAAGGGTAATTGATGTATTCCATAGTGGTGTTTGTGGGGTAAATTATAACTGGAATATCGCTACACATAAGATATTGAAAGCATTATTCTATTGGCCTAAACTATTCAGAGAACTTCACTCTTATGTTTAGGCCTACTAGTAGTGTCAAATGTTTGTCCAGAAGTAGAAATTAGCCCACTCCCATTAATCCCTGTTTGTATAGAAGAGCTTTCAGGAAATGGGATTTGGACTTTATCAGAGAGATACATCCCCCTTTGAACAACCAACATGAGTGGATACTCACAGCCCCAAACTATTTCACAAAATGGGTGGAAGCAATCCCAGCCTAGAATGCAACTCACACTGTGGTCATAAAATTTTTGGAGGAAAATATCCTGGCCTAGTTTGGGTGACCTACGAAAATTGTGATTGACAACACTCAGTTTTTAAGTCTACAAAATTTATCATTTTTTGTTAGAAATTCAACATTACAGTTGGCCACTCTATTACCTACTATCCATAGGGAAACAGACTAACTGAGTCTTCCAACAAAACAATAGTAGGGATCCTAAAGAAAAAATTTTAGAAAGCCAGAAAAATTGGGAGTCCCAACTAAAATTTTCCCTATGGGATAACAAGGTCACTCCTAAAAGATACATCGGTAAATCTCCTTTTAAATTGGTTTATGGGAAAGAAGCTATATTCCCTATACAACTCACCATGTCAGTTGCCAAGATATTAGAAGATGTGGAAGAAGAACCAAAAACCATGACTCAAAGGATAAATCAACTAGTGGAGCTCCAAGAGAATGGAGAGCAGGTAAACCATAAGTTAATCAACTACCAATAGAAAATTAAATCTTGTTTGACAAGAAGGCTAGAGATAGGCCTCTCCAGCTAGGAGATCTAGTTTTGAGGTGGGATGTAAGAAGAGAAGACAAAGGGAAACATGAAAAATTTGATTCCTTATGGTTTGGACCCTTCAAGATTACTGAGGCAAAGGGAAACAATACTTTCTTGATGGGAACCTTAGAGGGTGAAATGCTTGAGCTTCCTGTAAATGGTCAATTCCTGAAGATTTACTTCCAGAACTAAGAGGTCCATTTCTTACCCATTGTACATACCCGTGAGCCAAGGTAAAAAATTAGTAATACTTTCAGTTCCTTATGTTTTTGTTTTTGTTTCTATATAATTCAATAAAATGACTCCATGCCTAATGGATAGAAGGCTACTAGTCTGCAGATTCTCAACACTTTACTAGCAAGGCACTTTCCCCAATTGGATCCAATGTTATCACTTACAAAAAAATTGTTCAAATGATGCCAAGCGATGTCAAAATAATGCAAAATAGAATAGAAGCTTGCAGTCATCCTCCAAGATGCATAAGGACTCAACGCCTACATCAAACCCTCTCTGTTGGATAGTGCTCTAAGAAAGACTTCCAACGACATGTGCAAGTCCAAAAATGGACTCTTGGATCAAAATATATGGTCTGCTGAAGTTTCAAGGACTAAAGGCTCACGAAGGAAAGAATATTGGAGATTGCATATTAGAGGTTCAGAGCATCATGCAAATCAACGATCGTTTGTCGGAGGTCCAATACACAGGAGCAGGTAGTGTTGGAACTTGGAGGAGATTGGAACATCGGCAATCGGAGGACTAGAACATTTGAAAGTGAAAACTTCCAAAAATTTGTGATATTGTTAAAAGTTCCTATAGTTTTAAAAACTATCGAGGAGCACAGATAAGGATTGACAAACGATTTCAATGAAAAACCAAAGGTGGATGGGAGTTTTTCTCTCTCCTCTAACACGATGCACGGTGGCATATGATTGGTTCCAATAGGGTTATAGTGGCATCTGACGTTAGTATGACATGGTAGTATAACATGACACGTGGCAGGCAGTTTAGCATTTTGAGGGGCCTAAGGGGGAAAATCTGGGTGACACGTGTCACCACTCACGAGGTGCCAAGTGGAGTGATGATGCCATATCAGAGATTGCATGTTGGAGGATTGAGGATGTTGGCACTTTATAACAGTTGGAAATTGAAAAAGTGTTGATAAGGGAGCTCCGATATTAGGGCTGACACATGGTCGAGAAGAACTCAAAGAACTAAAGGCGTGAATACTAGGGCTAAGCACTAAGAGCTATCAACATATTGGAGAATTAGAATATCACAACTACAAAGTTATTTCCCCGATTGGAAACCTTTGATGAGAAGGGCTCCTATATTTGGCTAGTGCATGGTCAAGAGGAACTTAAAGAACCTCAGGTGTTAAGCACTTAACAAAGGAAAAATGGCCTCCAACAGGGGTCTAAATGTCCTAGTGCCTTAAGGCTAAGCCTTCGGTCACCAAAAGAAAAGGGGCCAAGGACATCAAAACTCTATTTTCGTAATGTATTTAAAAATAACAGTCCTGATGAGGAAAAGCTCTAACATAACACTATTTCAATAATATAGGACATATTGGGCTCTGATAGTGTAATACAAAGAGTTATGAGGTGGATGGCTCAGCAACTACAAGATTGAATGCGGTAACAGAGAATTTGGTCTCAGAAGTAATGTCGATGATTAAAAATCATTGGGTCAAGGAAACAAGGACCATGATTCACAGGAAAAAAGGTTGGGTCTGCCTTGAGGTAATACAAGTTATCTCTGTTCTTCGACGCACATATTTAGTGAGTAAATGGAGGTATGGGACTCAGGAAGTAGTGTGCAGGTCACTTGAGAATTAATTTTTTAGCATGGAGCTCCACGGAGTCGGGAAACGAAAAACTGCCAGATCGATCTCTACTTCTGCATTGTAAAAAGAAACTGACAGTTGATGGATCCTAGCTCTAGAAAGTGGGGAATTCAAGAAGTTAAGGCAAAAATGACAGGTGAACCGACCAACTAACAAAGGAGGAACATCTTGGAAAAGGCATGGCCTGGTTGGAGGTGATCACAGGGATGGGTATGGAGATATTTTTCTATGCTCATCATTTAGTTTTCCCATGTTTTTTTATTTTGTACTTTGTTGCATTTTAAAGAAGAAATCAAAATATGTTGTAATCATTTTGGGCAGTAGATCCATCGCACATGAATACAACTAGTCGATTAGACAGCTAGAGCTCAGTTGAGATATTTTGTAACTATTGTTGAAAGCTCCCCTCTCCTTATAAATTGAGGGAAGAAACACTTAAAGAAGGGTCAGAATTTTGGGAAAGAAATCTTGAAAGGGTCTTTTCCTATTTTCAAGAAGGCAGTGTTATGAATCTTGATGTATGCACATTTCTTAGAAAGTAATGAGATATTTCTGGTGATTCCAACTTACTCGATTGCAATATGTTCATCTCCCTTTGTGTTTTCATATATGTTAAATATTCTTCTCAGATTTCATGTCATGTAGTTGCTAGACATATTTCTCATTAGATGTAGATTCATTTATATCAAGTTATTAATGGAAAATGCATGTATTGATGTGTAAATAAATTCTTTAAAAGCACTCCATGTATCTTAGCATTCCATAAGAATTTCCTTACTCTCGTTTCTCTCTAAATCTAGATACACAAAATTCTTAAATTTTAAGCTTTGTATGATGGATTTCTCCTATACTGTCTTCTACCATTACACCTATCTTAATAACTGATTTGCAACAACCTCTCAATTTGATTTGTCCACCACTAACTGAGGATTATTTCATGTGTATTCTTGTGTGTATGTTGGTTCATAAATTGTATCTTTATGAATGGCTCTGACTCAATCCTATTTGAATTAATTGTGACAAACTATGGTTCTATAAGTCCTTAAGATAAACTTGACAACACTAATTAAGATGTCCTAGGCACTGGTCTCCTATCAATCTAGAGGTTGCCTCCAGGAGGCTTCTGTATCTTCTGAAGCACATGTGTCACAGGAGAGAAAAAGCGACAACACCTTCCATCATCTCCCATATTGATGTGCATCTAGAGATCCTTCTCTTCCAAATCACTAAAAAAATATTTATTCCCCATCATATGGAATGAGGCACAACTGTCAAGATACCAAACACTTCCCATCATTGTGTTGGCCACGCATGCAATGATATTAAAATCAAGCTCAAATTATGAAGCCAAAGCTTCACCCGGTTCTCCTCCTGTAGTCTTCTTTCTTGCCTTCTTATGTGGACACTTCATGGCATAGTTCCTGAATTTATGACAGTGAAAGCACTTCATTCTAGACAAGTCTTTCTTCTTTCCCCCTTGACTAAGTTTTTCTTTAGATTTGGATTTATTCCCTTGTTTTCCTTTCCATCCAAGGCATAGTTCTCCTCATTC
>APFE030275330.1:28439-48870 GCA_000404065.3 Pinus taeda
TCACTTCATGTCGAGAACATATCATGACCGTCAGATTGTAAGTTACAAAACTACATAGTAAAGAAACACACTTTACCTAACTCTACACTAGACCAAGTTATACTTAACTATTTCCTATGTATCAAAATATCCTAACATCCACTCATAAGAACAACTTGGGATAAGATTGAAGGATGTACAAATATGATACTATAGGAGAAGGAAGGAGGCATTAGAGCCTATCCCCCCTTAGTGACAACTTCCTGAACTCCAACCATAAATTGAAGTTTAGTAAACTTCGCCTCTGTGAGAGCCTTTGTAAAGATGTCTGCAACTTGATCTTATATTGAACAATATTTCACTTCAAGAACATGGTCATGAATGAGCTTTCTGATGAAGTACATGTGCAATTCAATGTGTTTTCTGCACTAATGTTGGACTAGATCTTTGCATAGTTGAATGGAACTTTGAACATCACACCAAAGTGTAGTCGGATGCTGCTGCTGAAAGCCAAACTCTGACAGGATTTGACAAAGCCACGGGGCTTCCTTACTAGCTTCTGTGGTGCCACGATACATTCTTCTGCTGAAGAAAGAGAAATGGCACTTTTTATTTTACAAGCCCAAGTAATAGGTCTTGAACCAAGAGTGAACACATAACCTACAGTAGACTTCTGATCATCATGGTCACTAGCCCAACCAGAATCAGTGAAACCAACCAATAGAGGAGATGCTTCTGCACTGTAATGAATCCCAAACTGAACTATACCTCAAACACAATGAAGTATTCTTTTAGCTACTTTCCATTGACTTTCATGTGGGTTTTGCGTAAATCGAGCAATAAGGTCAACAACAAAGGAAATGTCAGGATGAGTATGGGTTAGATACAAAATTTTTCCTACAAGCTGATGGTATAAGGTAGCATAAACTTTAGGGGAAGTACAAGTGACTGAAAGTTTGGCTCCAGATTGAAAGGAAGAAGGGGTTGGCTTAGAGTCTTCCATGTGAAGTGGCATAGAAGATCACAGGTATACTTGGATTGGGAAAGGGAAATACCTTCCTTGGTTTGCAAGATTTGAAGGCCAAGAAAATAATGCAAGTGTCCTAAGTCTATCATGTCAAACTTATTTTTAAGGTTGGACTTCACATGATTTATAAGGTTGGGATCACTACCAGTAAGGATAATATCATCAACATAAAGAACAAGAATGATAAGAGACTTACCCACTTTCTTGGTGTAGACAATATTGTTAGAATGACACCTAGAAAAGGAAATATCTAAAAGAAAGCTATTCATTTTGGCATACAAGGTCCAAGGGGCTTGCTTGAGACCATAAAGGGATTTCTTAAGCTGACATACAAGGTTGGAGGCTATTTGTATATAGCCAGGAGGTTGTTCCATATAGATTTCTTCATGCAAGTCCCCATGCAATAAAGTAGATTTAACATCCATCTGATGGACTTCCCATTTGAAAGAGGCAGCAAGGGAAATAACAAGGCAGATATAGTTCAATTTGGCAACAGGGGAGAAGGTTTCAGTATAATCAATGCCTTCAACATGTGAAAAACCCTTAGCAACAAGACGGGCTTTATGTTTATCACCTTTTCCTGCTGGTCCAAACTTGGTTCTGTAAACCCATTTGCATCTAACAAGTTTTCATCCCTTTGGAAGAGGAACAAGATCCCATGTATCATTTTCCAATAATGAATGATATTCTTCATTCATAGCTGCATCCCAATATGGATCGCCTGAAGCTTCTACAAAGGCGTCAAGATCATAATTCGCTAAAGCTTGAGCCAGTAAAGAAGAGGCTCTATCAAACTGAGAACGTGTACGTCGTTGATCTGTAGGATCACCTGCAAGAGCACCTGCTGCATCCCGAGTAGCACGAACCCATTTTGGAAGCTCAGGAGATGAAGGAGAATCTTGAGAAGGTGGGGTAGGATTTTCATCCTCATTGTCATCATCTGAAGAAGAAATATTTTCAAAAGTAGAAGGGATAGAGAGAGGTGGCACATCCGCGGAACTAAGCTCGTAGGCTGATATATTTTCAGCAAATTTTACATCTCTTCTAATGATAACATTTTTGGAATTAAGTGGAATAAGTCTATATCCTTTGAAATCTTCAGAATATCCAACAAAAATACATTTTTCACTCTTAGGTTCTAGAGCTTTATGTTTCTCATATGGAATATGGACCCATGCTTCACCTCCAAAAATACGAAAGTGACTTACATAAGGTTTAATTGAGCTTCATGCTTCTTCTGGAGTGATATTCTTTAAAACCTTAGTAGGAGTGCAATTTACTGTGTAATTTTTTCACAGTTAACTGCTTCTACCCAAAAATTAAGACTAAGTCCTTTAGATTGAAGCATACAATTAGCAATTTCCTTTAAGGTTTGATTCTTCCTTTCAGATACACCATTTTGTTGTGGAGTATATGGAACAATATGTTGCATTTGAATTCCATTCTCAGTGCAAAAGTTGATGAAATTGTTGTTAACATATTCACCGCCATTATCAGATCTTAGCTTAAGAATTTTATGTCCAGATTGTTTCTCAACAGAGGCCTAAAAGGCCACGAAAATGTTAAATACTTCACTCTTGAGTTTTAAGAAGTATACCCAAGTGCGTTTGGAGAAATCACCAATGAAAGTTAAGAAATACTTGTAGCCAAAAAATGAAACAACTAGAAGTTGACCACATAAATCACTATGCAAAAGTTGTAAAGGGGCTGAGGCATGCCAAGAGGAACATTTTTCAAAACTATCTCGATGATGTTTTCTGAGTACACATCCGGAACAAACACTATCTCTGCAAGATACTAAAGGAAGACCTGCCACCTTATTTTATTTACATAGATTTTGAAGGGAGCAATAATTTAAGTGACAAAATAGCTCATGCCAAAGTTTGCTCACTTCATCATTATGAGCAACAAATATCGAGGGAAGAGTTGATGACCCAAAGTTGTTAAACTTATATAACCTTGTAGAATCATCAACAATTCGAGTAGCTAAAATCTGTCTAGGATCTCTTAGGTCCTTAATTACAACATCACGAGGTGAGAATTCAACGATTTTACCTTCACCTGAATGAGTTATCTGATATATAGATAGAACGTTGTAGGATAAGGTTGGAACACATAATACATCATTAAATTGACCATTGTCTAGATGAATAGTTCCAATCCCTACAACACTGAGAGATCCATCATCACCAACATATATATTTTTGGTGTTACAATCTTTTAAGGAAGGAAAGATAGCTTTGTTTTTTGCCATGTGATAAGAAGCCCCATAATCAATGAGCCGCTCACGAGAATGAGAAGAAGAAGATACATTTAGTGCATAACTAGACCGAGATGCTTGACAATCACATGCAAAAAGTGCTATTCCTGAAGATGAAGTTGAAGTTGAAGAATGCTCCAAATGGATGTTATGTCTTTTTGAAGAAAAGTTGTTGAATATGCCGACGAAGTGCGTGAATGTGCAGAAATGAATGATAATGTTATATTTTAAAAAAATCCCCTCCGCCCTCCTCCCCCCCATTTCCAAACTTAATGTAATTAGATCACTTTAAAAAAAAAATTATGTGGCTCACTTTTATAAATAAGTGAGATTCATTTTTACAATGGTACTTTATGAGATACCCACTAAATTGTAACTTAAATAAAAGATAAAGAGACTTTAGAATTATAAGTGACTCAATTTTTATAATGGGTGAGAACACTTTTACATAAAGTAACTTTAAAACATAAGTTACATGTGATTTTTGAAAAAGTAACTCAACAAAAAGAAAGACTTGAACACAAGACCTCTATTCTCATAAAGTAATTTTGGACCAAGTGAGACAGTTTAAAAGTTTAGTAATTTTTCGAAAAGAGGAAGGGGGTTTTTTGTTTTTTGTTTTCTTAGTCACTGAAGCTTTGGAGTGCGTTCTTACTTCAAAAATATCTTTTTGCCTACAAAAAAAAACCACACAACCCAACACGGACATGCAAAAAAAACCAAACCTTGTGGCTTGAAGTTAGCTTTCGCCGGAAACTAAATATTTTTCTCAATGTTTTTTATTTTCCAAGATCACACTAAGGTGCGGTGGAAAAGAGCATATGCATGATAAAAATTCTTCCTTTCTGTTTATGATTTTCCCAGATCACACAGAGTCGCGGGGAAAAGAGCATACACAGAAATGAAAGGTATAGATCCAGTAATAGAAAATAGAGAGCTAAATAAACTAAAATAAACAAAGAGATGAATAACTAAAACTGCAAATAAAGACTATATACCTCTAGATCTTAAAAATGATGTAGCTAGGGCTACCGAAAACCTTTTTGCGTGAAACGAAAGAGGTTCCTCACTGAAACCGATGCTCCTAACACAATAGAGCAGTCCTCTCGGCCTAAAAGAAGTAAAAAATAGTAGATATAGGAAATGACAGCCAGATGCAGTTGCATGGCTTCAGATTTCAATCACCAACGGATGTGGTCCTCAAATAGCTCTCATACCATATAGGAATTTATAGGGTGACTTCCTCAGACAAAACACCAAAGGACACCGCTCACAAATTGATCACAGATCAATACACCAATATTCTTGACGTGGTTAAAACCCTCAAAGAGAGACACTCCACAGCCTAAGCCAAGCCGCCACTTCAGGAAATTTATTAATAAAAATAATGAAAATTTATATAAGCTTCTCTCATGAACTGTTACCCTAAAAATGGCCCTCCATGCTCTTTAAATAGAGATAATGGACCAATCGGGTGTTAACCCATGGATCAAGTGTCGATAATACCGTGGAGAGAATGAACCATCGAATCACTTCATGTTTAGAACATATCATGAATGTCGGATTGTAAGTTACAAAAGTACATAGTAAAGAAACACACTTTAGCTAACTCTACACTAGACCAAGTTATACTTAACTATTTCCTATGTGTCGAAATATCCTAACAAGTTTCAATATAATAGAGCCTCTCAAGGTATAGATATTCAAATTTTCTATGTATAAATATACATTATATGTTTGGATTACTTTACCTTTTTATGGGATTTTCTTCACTATACTAATTGACAATTTATATTGTTCTTATAATATATTTATCTATGATTCACGTTGTAGGTCGTGAAAGCATTAATAATAGGGAACTTCCACAAGGAATGAAAATTTATCCCAAGCAATTCAATAGACTCCCCTACTAGGAGCACATAGAAATTGTTGATTTGTTTGATACAACGCACATCAGGAAGAATATAAGAGAGACCTTATAACGAATCTTAGGGGGAAGGAAAGATAAAGAAAAAATTGTCGAGATTTTTTATGACATTAAGGAGGTCGACCATGCATTCCAAAGTGCGATTCAATCAAAGAGGGATGGAGATGGCCAAAATATAAGCACCCTTCCATGGTTATTGATACAGCAACAAAGCAAGCATGTTAAAGAGGTTATTGAAAAAAATGAATTTCCAACTGGGTTTTCTTCAAACATAAAGAACATCCTAATAAAGAAAGGTGAATTAGGTGGGGTAAAAAATCATGATTGGCATACATTCATTAAGGTAATTATTTTGGTGTATATATATTTTATACATTAGTGAAACATCTTGTTAGAGAGTGTTTTTTTCTACTAATTTGTGAAAAATTAATGATCGATCACTTTTTTGTTACAATATGTTCTACCTTTATCTCTCCCAAAAATATTTGACAAGAATGTCAATCAAGTTATATATGATCTTCGAAAACAAGTTATATATAATATTTTGTTGTCATTTATGAGTGAATGAAGGCGGGGCACTCCGGCGCCCATGTTGATGCCACATGCTAGGCATGCAAAGGTGCCTAATGGCAATGGGGGCATTGGGTATTGCGCACACTAGGGTTTCCGACGCTCATGGAGGCATCACATGCTAAGCACCGTAGGGAGCCCGCATAAAGAGGTGCATGATGACAAGTTGGTGGGTTGACCTGACTTGGCAAGGGGAGGCCACATAAAAGAAGTAATGTCAGCCCATGACTACCCATGAATAGAGTTCCCATAAGGGGGTCTCATAATTATTTTTAGAAAATTGACTAAAGTAATGTTTAGGTGTTAAAAGTTGTTTATAGTTGATTGATTGTGCAACATGGTACTAACAAATTATAATATTTTTTTGTCATTGATGAGAGAATGAAGACGAGATGCCTGGGCACCCATGGGGCCGTTGCATGCTAGGCACACCAGGGCGCTTAGCGCCCATGGGGGAATCGTGTGTTGGGTGCACCAGGGCACCCAATGCCCATGGGGGTGTCGCATTCTAGGCACGTCTGGCCACCCGATGCCTATGGGGGCATTGCATTCTAGGAACGCTAGGGCGCCTATCTAACAGGGGTGCTCGTGCAACGAGTTGGTTGGTCGATCCGACTTGGCAAGGGGTGCCAACACAAAAGAAGTAATATCAGCCCATGACTACCTATGAATAGAGTACCCACAAGGGGGTCCCATAATATTTTTAAAAAATTAAATAAGTTAATGTTTCAGTGTTAAAATTTAGTATATGTTTCTTTTATGCTCTTGGTGTAAAGCATATTATTACTTGGTGTGGGGCTACCCCTAGGTAGCAATCCACAAATGAATATTTACCAATTAGTTGAAATTATGCTTTAATTAATTGACCCCACGTAGACTAACTTGTGAAAGGGGCCAATGTTGAATTTTTTTTTTTTTAAGTTTGTGCCTGTCTGCATTGAAATTTGACATGGTTATAGTAGATACATGCATTGGCATTACGGGAGTGTTTGAAGGCTCATATATAAATATTGGAGGGTTTGGAAAAGTGTATAAGTTAGTATTATGTTTTGAATTATTATTATTTTCAAAACAAGTTTTGAATTATTATTTTCTAATATGTTTTTACTTATTATTGTCGCCCTAGCTCACGCTGGCCTCTTCCCACCTCTGAGGTGCAAGAGAAGCTCAATTTTTTTTGGAAAAAAGTGTAGTAGAGTCCCACCCATAGACGTTAACACCTGTCAGGCATTCTATTTTCTTCCAAGGTCTTTGAAATGTCGAAGAGTCGCTTGTCATGGATGCTTCAAGTGGCCCAACTTCCCTACCCTGGGTATCTACTATGCCTCTGTCATTTATAACCCTTCGTTATCGATTTGCAGTACTAATTTTAACTAAGTTCTATGACAAATATTTTTAGTGGGTTGATATGTGTATGTGAAACTCACTGAGAAAATAAGATTTTTGAGTTTTTATATAAATTTTTACAATTATTTACGGTGATTTTTTGGAAGGACTGCCCTTTTGTAGTGTTAAAGCTACATGCATATTGTTAATAATAATTAAAGGAATATTTAATGTCAAAATATAATAGAGAGGAAATAGTTTAACTTATGTCCACATTTGTGTAATTAGGGCTCTCAAAAGCAAGATTACTCCATAACCTAAATCATACTTGTCTTCCTTTTAATTTGATTGTTTGATTTATTAATCATTTAGATTTGTTCATATTACATAATTAATACACAATAAGAAGGGGTAAAGTGATAAAGAGGTGAAAAATTTAATCATTGACCTTATGTGTATCAATTGAAGATGATCTTTACAATGTTCCTTATATTGTAGTGAAGTAAGGCATCCATGAACCTAGTCAAAGTCGGCCAATCCTTTGTTTAGAAGGGTTTATCCTCTAGGTTGTGACATGGAATTGATTGAACCAATGATGCATAGTTGAGGTGGCATGGAAAACCATGGGTATTTACCCTGTCAATTATGTTGGTATGTTGGTACCACATGGATTGAATATTGGAGATACATTAATGTTACATTAGAGATGTAGAAGTGAAAGTTCTTATAACATCAAATAAATCTTTTGCAAAATATTTTTTATTTTGTGCAGACATGAGTATCAAAACCTCACTTAATGTAAAGAACTAATATTCCCTAATAATTTTGGAGCGTTTTTAGTCTTATGGCACTCATGTATTGAATTTTGGGGTATTATTGATTGGATCCCAGAATTGCTTCTTTTTGACACCTTTTTCCACCTTAATTCTTCGTTTTTGACCTTCATAATTTACAATTTGGGTATCAATTTACAAGGTTGAAGCATAACATGTATATAATCATCATATATTTCATAATTTTCATTTATATTTATTATTTGACTTAATATCTACCTAATCTACCGAATTACAGTGATTCTGCAGCTAGATCCAAGGTTCGATAGGTTGCAGAGCTCCATCTGAGAAACAAGGCACATGGTTAGTTGGAAAATAATGAGGAAAATGATTCATTTCTATTTGAAGAAGATGGATTAATGAAAAAGGAACCTTATCAATCTGGTCAAAGGATAAGTCAAATGACGTGGAAGGTGCAGATCAAGTGAGCGAGATGCAGATTTTCCGTTTCATGATTTGCTACGTTGTTAGCAAATCATAAATAAGATTACAATGTCTTATCTCTTAGGATAATTATAGTTGATGTTGATTAGCATAGGCATAAATATATGAAAACATTTATTGTGTAAGGGTTTTATTAATATGCCTCTCGGCATAGCTTAAGAAGACGAAAATTGTATTTGTGAAATACTCTGTTTTGATATAAAACTATGTTTTAACTCGATTTCTTGTTGTGTGTTCTAATGTGTGAATAATCATTTCGTGAAAGTTTTATAACATTACATTCTTCTCACCCGGATGCGGGTGCCTTAAACATGTATTAATGCCAAAGCATAAGAGGGAGGCAGCTGGCATTACGATCAGTGGATCTTGGAAATTAAATGCAAGTGAAACTCAGGCATTAATGGCTCTGAGTACTGGCGGACTGCAAGGAAATAACTGCAGGATGGCGCGCATCCAGTCGGGCATAAATGAGCTGATACTAGGTGGATTTGGCACAGGGTTATGCTTCAGGCGGTTAATTCTTCTGCGTTCCAGAGTTGCGAACAGAGTATGGAAGCCCCCCTGGATCAGGTATGTGGGGTTTGGAATATTAAGAGTGTTTGTTGGGTCTAAACCTGTTGTCATCTGGTTCATTACTTTTGTTCTCTGTGTCTGCGTTTGGTACAAGAATTTTGCGTCGCCTGTCTTTATTTGGTGTCTTAGCATAGCTTATTCGGTCAGCACCTGGTGAGCGCAATGGGTATTATCTGGTTATGATTGGGTTTTGTTGGTTGGCGATTCCTCTGAATGCTTGCTCTATTGGGGGGTTTTATTCAGTGCGGAGATCTGGTTTTGGAACCTAATCCAATTAGCCTGTAATTGGCTGATCCTCACCCACCCTCAGTGTCTCTGTTTGGTCATTCTGCAACATAATTTTACTATGCTTTGTCGTCATGGAATCCCCAGACGTGGGAGCAATTCAGGGTCAAGGGGAGGTTCATGCAGTCGTGGAGGCTCTGTCCCGCAGTGCTTAGAGCCTTTAGCCTCTGTCCCGCCCCCCTCACCGCCCTTTGACAGCTCCGGTCCTTCCCTAAACAGCTCTTTCCATTCTGCTCATTTTAAGTTCAGAAGCAAGCTTAACAAGCCGCTTATCTCAGTTGTTGTAACTGTGCTCTTCTCGGAGGAGGAGGATGAGCTAGCTAGTTCGGAAGAAACATCCAGGGAATAGGCTCACTTCCACACTCCCAGTGACCTTCAAGGAAGCCTAGTTGGGGATGTCCTCAATGACTCTGGGATGTTGTGCGAGGAAGGCCAGCAGAAAATCCCTCATCCCCAGCCTTCGTCTTCTTAGGAGCCCATCATTGAATGCGAGCCTGCGAGCCTCTCCGGAAACGTTCTCAGCCTTGTTCCCCCTCCAGGACGCAGCACGGCGGATGTAGAAGACAATATAATGGTTTCCTGGGTAAATCAAGCAAGTGCGAAGGATGTCGGCTCTCCTCCATAGGATTAAGGGCTTCATGGTTTCAATGACTCTTCAGAAAGTGAACCTCTGTGGTCTGTTTTTGGTATGTGTTTTCTTAATTTGCATGGTATCTTCCCTCAATGGCATGAGATTTACAGTCTCCAGGACTTTTTTGCGTCTCAATGGAAATGTAATAGTCATTATAAAGAACAGTATTTTTGTAAGGGATCAGTTTCTTCTGCAGCTTCATCCTGATCCCGCTCAACGTAGTGTTGAATTTTCTTAAGTACACCAGTTTGCCTATTGTTATGATATTTCTCTTTGTAAAAGTCAGGCATCAAGACACCTGCAATAGTCTTTTTGGCAGAGGGCAGGCTACAGCCCCCTCAGAGGTTCAAACCTCTCTGTAAATATTTTTCCTCTTTCATTTTAATAGAATAGTCTTTACTCAGAAAAGAAAAAAGAAAAAATCTTCTCGTAGGAGGGTGCCCTTAAGACAGTAAGGATTTTGTTTATTTACAGTCAGTATTTCTGCACAGATTTCCCTGAGATTTTGTCGATTCATTTAAGCATTCATGTTTTGATTTTTAGATATAGATTTGGAATTGGTTTACTAATCATTTTATTGATTAGGAAAGGAGATATATCAGAGGCATATGGATAGAGATTGATTCAAAATAACAATAGGAATTTAAGTTTTATATTGCAGTAGTTTTTAATCACATTTTTCATAGAAAATAGATTTATGAGTATGATTTAAAGAGTGATTTTATTTAAGTAAAAGTGTGGTTTATGATTCTTATTCAAGCAAGTGTGATTTCCATTTGAATGTAATTTTTGAAAGTGAATTTCATTTGAGAAAGTGTGTTTCATTTTCATTATAGCAGGTGTGATTTTACTTTAAGAAAGTGTGAAGAATGATTTTAATTCAAACAAGTGTGAATGTGATCTTATTAAGAAAGTTTGACGTTTCTTTTAAGTAGGAAGAAATTGTTATTTAAGCAAAGGGAGTAGAATTGATTTCATTTTATATAAGCAATTTGTTTACTTATATAGCCATAGAGAAACATATGCATCTTGATAACACAAATTGATTTAGTCATTTAATAAGTGACAAATACATCTAGCACATACAATGCATATACATTTCATAATTTTACTAGCCCTAGTTGATAAATTTTTGTAAGTAATTTAACATTAATTAAATTACTAAACGTTTTGGTACCATTTCCAGGGAAGTTTATATAGGAGTCTTTTAATTTTTCTTTTTAAATAAAATAAAAATAAAAATGATATACATAGAGAAAGATATTCTAGAGGTAGATTTGTAGGTAGATGTAGAAGTTTGATACCAACATCGTCACTCACACCACCACGACCCTGTAGTGCCACACCATCCACCCAAACTCATATTCCATCTAATGTAGGAAAATAAAAAATTCCTGAGGTACTTAGATCTAAAATCCAACCTAGAGATTCACCAACTTCATCAACTGAGGCTGTAATAGAAGAAGAGGATCCTACATTCCCAACATAAGGAGTAATTTTTCTATCCTCAACTGGAGAGAAAATTCTGGGCAAAGAGCTAGAAATCCCTAGTGAAGAAGAAGATGAAGAAACTTATTTTAATCTTTCATTGATATAATAACTAGAAGAACTAGAAGAGGAACTAGAAAATCCATTTTTGGAACCTTACATTAGTTCTGAAGCATCTATAATGGCTAGAGAGGGGGAAGGAGAGGTACATAATGTGAATGGTGAGAAAACTAGGATAGGAGGAGGAAGAAGAGGAAACAGGGGAGGTGAAAGAGGTGGAGGAAGAGGAAGAGGAGGTGGTAGAGGAGATCCATAAACTTTTTGATTTCCCATCCTCGATGAGGATACCCCAAGCACAATGAAAAATAATTCACCCTCCATCCTTCCAAATTTTCATGGATTAAGGAGTGAAGATCCTGAAACATTTATCTTTGAATTTGAAGTCTTGTGTAGATCTTATGAATACTTGCTTAACACTCAAAAGTTGAAATTGCTTCCAACAAATCTTAAGGATGCAACATTAAAATGGTTCATGGGATTAGAAGCACATTCTATAAGAACATGGGAACAAATGAAAACTATATTCTTAGAGAAATATAAAGATTATTGTATGCCCCATAATATTAAGGGTCAAGTCTTCAAAATGATGCAAAACAAAGATGAAAATATTGAAGATTTCTTTGAAATATTTGCTTCTAATGTTAACAGGGCTAAAATGCATAATCTATATGAAGAAACTTTGAAGGCTCTCTTATTAAAATCCATCAGAGATGAGTGGATTGATCTTATCAATTTGATGGGTAAGGGAGACATTTATTAGCTAACATTTAGAGGTATTCGTGAGTTATGAATACACATTTTAAGAGGTAAAGCAAGAATTGGAAAAAATCCAAGAGACCCTATCATGTCTAGGATTAATAAATCTGTAGCTAGGACAATAAGTAGGGATGAATTAGGAAATTTTCTTGAAAATTTTAAAACAGATATATTGGAAAGTCTTAGTGTACAAATAGACACCCTTAAAGTACAAAACAATAAAAAGTGTTGAAAGAATCATGCTTTGAGAGAATGCCCTCTTGACTTAAAAAGTGTTGAAACCTGTGTTATATGTGCAAAAAATCATGACACAAAGGAATTTCCTTCAATACCAAGTCTTAAAGTTGTCTATTAAGAGGAAGTAATACCAAATAAAGTAGAACCCCTCTGTTTTATTGCTAAGAGACCATGGAAAAATTCACAACCAAATATGACCCAAGGTTTTAACACTCAAACATTTTCACAACCATCACAAAGAAATTGGACTTCACCCATTCCTTGGAAATATTGGCCTCAACCTTGGGCACAAGGATGGAAAAATACTTATGGCAAGTATCCTTAATAACCTCAATATCAACAACCCTACCCTGTTTTTACACCACAATATTTTCCTCAACCTGTTTGACCAAATCAATCTCATAATGAAAATACACAACTCTCATTACCATTTCCTCAAAGACCAAATCAACTGCTTGTTCAACCACTTCCAAACCCTAATAATAATAAAAATTCACAACATGTTCACAATGTGGAAGGAAAAAGTTTCCAAACCTACATGATAACTCCATTAGACCTAAACAATGTCCAATTTAGATCTGGTAGAGTATTGGAAAAGAAGTCACCATCAATTGTTATTCAAGAATCTAAAAAAGAAAATCTCTCTGAGAAAGAGAAATCTCTTCATCAAGAAGAAAAATCTCAAAAGCAAACCACCCTTGTACATTCTAATGATATCCCAATAAACTCAACTCCCATCATAAAACAACCTTCAATTTCTGTTCAAACACCACCTTTTCTTGAAAGATTGAAAATTGATAAGGGGTAGAAAAAAAGATTATGTTGCCTGATTATGATATGATAGATTAACTGAAGAATGTTTGCATAAAAATAACCTTGTTGCAAGCTATCAAAGAAATACCAATATTTGCAAAGACAATTAGGGAGTTAAGTATTAAAAGAACAGGAAGAAAAAGGAAAGAAGTCAAAAGAATTCAGTTAGTTGGAAAAATTGTAGATATCATGATGGGAAAAACAACAATTCAAAAATATATTGATCTAAGAAGTCCCATTGTGAAAACACACATCAATGGTATCGAAATTCCAGATACATTGATTGATTTAGGAGCAGCTATAAACAAAATATGAACCAATTGAAACTTCCTAATCTTCAATATACACCTACATTATTGCAATTAGAAGATAGATTTGTTATGAAACTTGATGGTGTGTTATAAGATTGTTTTGTATCCTTAGATTCTTGGGAATATCCTGTTGACTTTATGACCTTGACACCCACGAAAAATTTATGAGGACATCCATTGATTCTAAGAAGACCATGGTTAGCTACAATTAATGCTTTCATAAGTTGTAGATCTGGTGATATGTTTATTTTTTATGGAAGTTCAACAAAGAAATTCACATTATATCCTCCTACAAAAACAACAATAAACGTAGATGATGATATTGATATACGAGTAATCTTTGTTACTTCACAAATAGATGAAGAAGACCAGATTTTGAATTTAATGGAAAATAATGAATCTTCCTCATAGTGTGAACCTAATCAAAGTTTTTAAGAAAAATGTAATATTGAATATCTATCATCTCGTCAATTGTCTTTACATTCTATGGAAAAAATTGGCCATTCTTTATTAGAAATCTTTCTAGAATTTTTTTGAACATCAATAATAATCTGGAAGAATTTCAAAATAAAGAATTAATAAAAATGTTACAAGAACGTTCCTCTGCTTATGCATGGGAATACACTGACACGAAAGGAATTTATCCTAATACTTGTATACATCATATCTATATTGAATAAAATTCCAAACCAATCCTACAACCTCAGAGAAGAGTGAATCCAAATTTAAGAGATATTGTTAAAGAGGAACTACAAAAATTGTTAAATGTGAATTTCATTTATCTAATATCACATAGCCAGTGGGTTTCACCATTGGTAATTGTTCCTAAAAAGAATGGAAAATGGAGAGTATGCATTGACTATAGGGAATTGAATAAAGCTACTTTAAAAGATCATTTGCCACTTCCCTTTATAGATCAAGTTTTAGATACACTAGCAAAAAAGAAATGTTTTTCATTCTTGGATGGTTTTAGTGGATATAACTAGATCCAAGTAGCTCAAGAAGATCAAGATAAAACCACTTTTACCTATCCATGGGGAACCCATGACTACCGAGTGCTTCCTTTTGGGTTATGTAATGCACCTGGAACATTCCAAAGGGAATTTTTAGGCATTTTCTCTGACCTAATTCATGATTATGTAGAAGTTTATATGGATGATTTAACTGCCTATGGAAATTCTTTTGAAGAGGCTCTTAAAAATTTGGAAAAGTTATCATTAGATGTCAAGAAGCACATCTCTCATTAAGTCATGAATTATTTTTTATGACGCTTACTGATGGACATATTTTAGGACACCATATTTCAAGAAATGGAATTAGAGTGGATACATCTAAAGTAAAATTTATTTCTAAATTATCAATTCCAACTTGCCAAAAAGATGTTAGATTTTTTCTTGGTTTTACTAGCTATTACAGAAGATTCATAGAAAATTTTACAAAATTAACCTCTCCACTTTTCAAATTACTCACAACAAATTATGAATTCATTTGAAATTATGATTGCCAAAAATATTTTGAAACATTGAAAGAAAAGATTTCTGAAGCACCCATTCTAAGAGGACCAAATTGGAAACTACCTTTTCATATTTCAACTGATGCCTCTGAAACAAATTTAGGAACTATATTAGGAAAAAAGGATTTAACTCATGCCATTTACTACACTAGTAAAAATTTGACTCCTGTAGAGTTAAATAACATTGTAACAGAAAACGAGTTTTTAGATGTTGTCCATGCCATCAATAAATTTAGAAATTACATCATTTCTTATGAAGCCTTCATACACATAGATCATTCTGCAATTAGATATTTAATGAATAAACCAATCACTAATGGAAGAATTAAAAGATGGTTATTGTTGCTACAATAATTCAATATTACTAATTTGGATAGACCTCAAAAACAAAATATAGTTGCTGATTTTTTTAATCTAGGATTCAAAATGATAATAACGATGTTCTTGTAGAAGATAATATTCATGACAAATATCTTTTTGCAGTATCTATTAAATCTCCTTAGTTTGCAGATATTGATAATTACTTGGCTATAGGGAAGTTAATACCATATTTGGTTCCTCGAGAGAAAATAAAGGTTATTCAAACTAGTGCATCCTCTTCATGGATAAATGAAGAATTGTATAGAACAAGACCTAATTTAAGCATTCGAGGATGTGTTAGAGAAGATGAAGTACAAGAGATATTGAAGGCTTGTCAGGATGAGCCATGTGGAGGACATTTCACTGATAAAAGAACTTCTGATAAAGTCCTTATCTTAGGATATTATTGGCCTGCCCTTTTTAAGGATGCCAAGGAATATGTTAAGAGATGTGACCGTTGTCAGAGAATGGGAAAACTAGTTCCTTTAGATGAAATTCCTTTACAGACTCATGTACTTATTGAACCCTTTGAAAAATGGGCTTTAGATTTTGTTGGTACAATCAATACACCATCAAGAAAAAAAAGGTATATTATTGTTTATAGAGATTATGTCACAAAATGGGTAGAAGTTAAAGCACTTTCTTCTGCTACTGAAAATGTTGTAGTTTCATTTCTTTTTGAGGATATTTACACTCGTTTTGGTGTCCTAAGGGAAAATGTGACAGATCAAGGTACTAAATTTACATCTAATCTAGTACCAAAGATAATGGAGGAATACAAAATCAAACATAGAAGGTAAAATCCGTACCATCCATAAGCCAATGGACAAGTTCAATCTACCAACAAAGTAATTGAAGCAATTCTTATCAAAATTGTGCATTTGCATAGAAGGGATTGGTTAGAAAAGTTTGCAGAAGATTTGTGGGCACATTGTACCAAACAGAGAAATACAACTAGCCATAATCCTTATGAAATTGTTTATGGAAAGCAAGTCCTATTTCCTATTGCGTTATAGATAAATACTTTGAAACAACAACCAACCTGGGTCTTGATTTATCAGAAGCCCAAAGACAAAGAATAGAACAATTGAATGAACTTGATATGCGACAAGATGATATTCAAAGAACTAATGCAGTCTAGTGTTATAGACATTTTTGGGCACTTCAACCCCAATCATAAATGTCCATAAACTGAGGGCTCCTAAGTCCCTAAAAGTGTTGTTGCACTGCCTAAAGGAACAAGGTCATTTGATTACATCATCTCCTAGAAGTTCTCCATTGAAAACTACTCATAAATGGTCAAAACTAGACCATACTGAAAGCCTAGCGCAGAGGGTGTGATGCATATCACCTTCCCAGTGTACAAGGTGCGATTCATAGTGAATTGCTCCTCTGTAGGGTGCAATGGTCGAGAATGGACAAATGGCAAAGACAAAATGCGAGGTGGAAGATCATGGAATCTTCCAAAAGCTTCCCCTCTGACACTTGCCTCTCTTTTTTCGACCAGGGATGAGTAAGAGATCATCATTATCCAAGTGGAAGCAGGAAGTATCAGAGAGAAGACACTAATCAAGACCCCAGAAGATGAATCACCTCCCTATAATCATCTCTATATGGATCCCTCATCACAGAGATCCGGAGGGGTTGGAATTTTGTATCTTATAGAGAAGTGCTGTTGGTTTTCTGGTGTACATTCATAGTGTTGGGTGATCTAAGCTTTGCTTGAGGTGAAGAAGGGCTTTCTAGCTGGAGTATGATGTTGGGTCAAAACATATGGTTGTAATCCTCTTGCTACTTTTCATCTTAATAAAGCTATTCTAGTTTTCCTCCATATTCTTGTGTACTTGTTTATATATGCATTTGTATGTTTAACACACATCTGATCCTGTGTTATTTATGAATATAGATCTTTGTTTCTTCGATAGTAGTATGCTGCTGTGATTCCACAGGTTCTCTTTGAAGCTGGACAAATGAAGGACAAGCGGTGGAGCTCTATCAAGAAGGAGAGGAAATCAAGCGCAAGACTAAGGTCAGTCTTCTTGGCTCTCCTCTTGTCTATTTTCATAAAGGAAAATGAAAGTAGACTTTACTTGTTTGTTTCTAAGATAGCCACCCATCTGAGTGGGAATAGCAGCATCTGAGTGAACACTATTCCCAGTAACAACGTCAAGATTACAAAAGGTTTCACCCAGTTGTTGAAACAGAACACTCCGTTCTTTTGGGACAAGATAGCTGACAAATCTTTCGATGCACTTAAACATGCGTTGACCCATGCGCCATTATTGCATCCTCCCAACTACAACCAGGATTACTTCTTGTACCTCGCCATTTCCCATTCCACCATTGGGATGGTCTTAGTTCAACAGGATGAATTTGAAAGTCAACATGTGATCTATTATCTTAGTCGGACTCTAACTCCAACTGAGTTAAAATATTGACATGTGGAGAAATTGGCGTTAGCTGCAGTCCAAGCTGTTCAGTGATTTCGTCATTACTTTTTGTTACGCAAAACCATGGTCATTTCTGATTGTAACCCTATGTAATACATTTTGACTAAACAATTTCTAGGGGGAAAGTATTCCAAATGGATTGTCATCCTGCAGGAATTTGACTTGGAATTTGAGAAGGCCAAGTCAAAGAAGTCTTTGGTTTTTGCGGAATTAATGTGTGACTTCCCTGTGTTGATATCGAACATGTGGCGGAAGAACCCATTGTGGATGAACCCTTGTTCCTTATCAGCACTGTTGATCCATGGTATGGAGACATCATTGTCTATCTCTAGACCCAATATTTTCGACGGACATTTCACGATCTCAACGCCGGAAAATACGTTTCCAATCCTAATCTTACATTATTATTGGAGATACTCTTTATCGTCATGGGGTGGATTTTGTTTTCCGCCATTGTATTACCATGATGAGGCTGAAAAGTTTCTTAATGACTGTGACTCTAGAGCATGTGGCGGTCATATGTTTGGGTATGCCACAACCCAAAAGATTTTGCGCGCTGGCTATTTCTGGCCGTTGTTATTCAAAGATTGTATCATTGTAGTCCAGAAATGCCACAATTGCCAAATTTTTCATCGTAAGATGCACGCTCCACCTGCTCCTCTCCACCCTATCATTTCCATTGTTCCATTCGCAAAATGGGATATCAATTTTATTACATGTAACCCTCACTCGCCCGGGGGGCATGCGTATATCATCCTTGCAGTAGATTATTTTACCAAGTGGGCCGAGGCGATGCCTACATTTTCAACAGATGGTAAAACTACTGGTTTTCATTTTCAATCATATAATTGCTAGGTTTGGTGTTCCTCAAGTGATTATCACTGACCATGGGAGTCATTTTCAAAACATCATGATGATGGAACTTACAAATAAGCTTGGCATGTGTCACGATAGTTCCACTCCATATTACCCACAAGAAAATGGTCTGGTTGAAGCAATTAACAATGTTCTAGTCACCATGATCGAACGCATCATCGGGATTCATAGGTTGAATTGGCATAACATCTTATTTTCATCGCTTTGGGCATACCAAACCTCAGTCAAAACATTAACAGGTTTTACTCCCTTTCAACTGGTTTACAGTTTAGAGGCAGTATTACCCATTGAATGCGAAATCTCGTCATTACAAATTGCCGTGAAATTATTACCGGCTACTTCTGAAGAGGAAAAACATTTATTATACTTAGCTCAATTAGATGACAATCGACATAATGTTGCATTAGCTGTTGAAACTCATGCCAAAAGGATTAAAGCTCAGTATGATCGAAATGTTACACCCCGCAATTTTTTGAAAGGAGACCTAGTCTTACTTTACGATCAAGCAAACGATAAGCTAGGGGCTGGCAAATTTGTGCCCATGTGGCATGGTCCATATATTGTCAAGCGAAAGCTGGCAAAAGGGGCCTATGAGTTAGAAGATTTTGACGGTGTCTCTTTAGGTAAACCTAGGAATGGGCTTTATCTAAAGCGATATTATGCTTAAAGGATTAGTGTGGAGAATTTTTTTAGACTAGTTTCTTTCTAAATTTGGTGTATTCTTAGATTAGGAATGCGTGCTTTAATTTAGAGAGTGTTTTTCATTATTGTTCCTGCTTATCTTGATTTTACTCTTGATATTGCAAATGTTGACGCCTCTCCAAACATACATCGGTTTTGCTGATGGCGCTTGTCGTAGTACACGGAACATCTCTTCCGTAGCTTGGGTTATCTATTCGCCTTCTGACAAGTTAGTATCTATGCATGGGGTAAGCCTCGGTCAAACAACGAACAAAATTGCAGAATACAGTGCATGATTGAATTATTATCTGAATCCATTTCATTTGGAATTCGGAGTTTGATTGTTAATTTAGATTCAAAACTCGTTGTATTACAAATTAATCGAGTTTATTCCATTAGAAATCCAGTATTATTACGATTATTTTTGAGAGTCCGTCTCTTGGAACGAGAATTTGATTACATAGAATATCAACACATTCCAAGATATTTAAATACATCAGCAGATGCAATTGCTTCTCAAATGTTAAATAGACATTTGCATTAAATCAAACAGTAAATTTAAAAACATCCCATAACATGTGTTGCAAGATAACCATAATAATAATATAGCATATCATAGGAGTGTGTCAAAATATACATCCTCCTCGATCATAGGTTGAAAAACACCTTATGATCGGCAAAAGTGATAGTATAAAAAGTCCAAAAATGAGTCTACAAGGCAATCATCCTATCACTGGTGATGATGTCGATAAGACACCACTGCTCGGGCCACCTTACAAAGGAACCTCCTAAAAGGTCTTGGGACCCCAATCACATAGCGCTGAAGTCTAAGAGGAATGTCATCTATGCTGGTCTCCGGAATATCTGCGGTCAAGCGCTCTAGATGGATCTCCAATTCTGCCAAGGTCTCTGTTGATTGGTCTTGTGGGGCCGGTGCTGCAGTAGCTAGTTGACTTCGATCACAGGGCTGGAGAGCGGCTGGTCGCCGTGGACCCACATATGCATTTAAAACTTTTTACTATTAGTTTTGG
>APFE030275330.1:88561-113516 GCA_000404065.3 Pinus taeda
TCACCTCTCTGTAATCATCTATAAATGGATCCCTCATCACAGAGATCCAGAGGCTGGAATTTTGTATCTTATAGAGAAGTGTTGTTGGCTTTTTGGTGTACATTCACAAGTGTTGGGTGATCTTGCTTTGCTTGAGGTGAAGAAGGGCTTCTTAGCTGGAGGATGATGCTGGGTCAGAGCACATGGTTGTAATCTTCTTGCTACTTTTCATCTGAATAAAGCTATTCTTGTTTCCTTCCATATTCTTGTGTACTTGTTTATATATACTTGTATATGGTTAATGCACATCTGATCCTGCATTATTTATGAATTTAGATCCTTGTTTCTTGCATAGTAGTATGTTATTGTGATTGTACAGGTCCTTTTGAAACTGAGCAGACACAGAAGAAGTGGCAAAACTCTATCAAGAAGGAGAGGAAATCGAGCGCAAGACTCAGGTTGGCCCTCTTGGTTCTCCTCTCATCTATTTTCATAAAAGGAATCAATAGTAGACTTTGATTGTTTGTTTCTAAGATAGCCACCCATCTTAGTGGGAATAGTAGAATCTGAGTGGACACTATTCCCGTATAACAGCCAGGACGATCAAGATGAAAGGCATAGATTGAAGAGCTGATCTATACATCATAGACACTAATCAATGAATCATATTAGTAGGGAATGATTCCACAGATCATTAAATCGAGAAGGAAATGGAGACCAATTACTGGAGAGCAGTTCGTGAAATTTGGCATTGCAAAAATTAACTGCACATGCACCTGATCGAGAAATTCACAAACGAAAAAAAGGCGGATTTACAAATCAAGGCAATCAAGTATCTTTTTCATCCTCTAACATGTCCCATGCTTCACACATATCAACACCTTCATATAGAAAGTAAGGATGATTTCAAGATTCCCAACATTTACTACACACTCCGCAAGAAATGTAGCGAACTAATGCCATGCATGCATGAAATAATAACCAACAAATTACATGAAAATTGAAGAGACATCCTAAGGAATCACAATCAAATGATAATTATGGCATATTTAATGCCACCTCTATAAAAATAAATCAAGGCCCCAGATTTCTAAAAATCTTGTGGGAAATTTCAAGCAACTTTCCTTGTGACTCAGAAGATATTCCATACATTCCAAGTCGTGTAATTGCTAATTCAGAGTTACTCAATTGTATTTGAAAAAAATATTTTTGCGAATAATTTACCGTATCAAAATTCAAGAATAGATCAGAGGAAGAAGAAGCGACAGTCGAACCCAAAACCAAAGGTCGGTTCGATCCTGCTAGAAAAACAAAGCTAAAAGTTCATTTGCACAACATATGTCGGATGAAGGTCGAAGAACCCACATGGGAAAATAATTTTGATTCCTATCTCAAACGGGCCAAAATAGGAAATAAATGGAACCCATAAATAGAATACATATATAAAGTGGGAATACATGAAACGCTTGGGGCCCTGTTGGTTGTAGATCTTCAAGGAATGAATGAACAAGTCACAAAGTACCTAGTGAGCAGATACCACTATGAAAAATTTTGGCTAAAACAAGCATATTCTATTTCCAGCACCATTATCCATCTAACCATAGGAATTCTATAGAAAGGACCGAAGGTACCAACTACTGGTGACATGACTCATTGGCTTACAAAACGTTTTGCAGGGGTCTCCGAGAAAAAATCAAGAGCCTTGGTGATTAACCAAGTGCAAGACCCATTGGAAATATGGGTTTTCACAATTGTTTCTCTATGTCTGACTTCAATGGGTCGAGCTTAAGACATCAAGATCACCATGCTAGAAGTTATTGATGAAATACCACAATATGGAGTTTTGTATAATTGGATAGATCATGTAGCCAACTTAGTTAAAGCTAATTTGCAAGACTATCAGAACTCTAGTAAGTCCATCAGTTTTCCATTTTTGTTGATATGGATTAGCATGATCCACCCATGATGAATAATTTCAAGATTTTCTATACTAGTTGGTTAAGGGAGTCGCAGTCGCTTAACCCAAGTGAAATTTTTAGAAACTAGTTGTTGAATATTAAGAATATTACTAATAAGTGGAGAATTCCCCAATATGTTGGTTGTGCCCTACCTCCATGCTTTCATCTTTGATTATGCCCCAACTATACTAAAGCATGGTATAATAATTCCCTCAACATTGACCCTGAGGAACTCCCCTACCAGCCAACATTAAAGCAAATATTTTGTGAGTTATGTTGAGAGCCTAATACTAAATATGCCATTCCACCTACCATTTTGGAGATGACCCCTGACATCATTACACCTCTAAAATATGTTGAAGTCAAGGAGTATTTCCAGGCTAGTCTTTACCTATAACCCTTCAAATTTTATTTATCAATACCCTTACTTGAACCTTCACATAAGTCCACCCACAAAGAGCATACCAGCCCTAAGTATACTCCTTCCAAAGATAAACCATACTAGTGTAAAAAAATACTTAAAAATATCAAACTCACCGATCCAGTTAAACAAGAGTATTTGGACAAAGCTCTTAGATATCTAGATCCTAAACAAACAACTATCAAAATTCCTCCTAAGTACAAAAATCTATCCATCAAAACACATATTCAAGTCACCCAAGAAAGTGCTAGGGGTTTGCTTGTTCAGAATATGTAGAAAAAATAGATGAAGTCCTTCATAAAGGAAAACATATACTAAGTAGGCAAGTCAATCTGCCACATTTCCTGAGATTGACTTAACCGAGGATACCTCAATGAATTCGCTAACCCAAATTGTTGAATAGAAAAAAAACACTAGGAAAAATGATTTTGAAGAGGAGAATTATGATGGAGAGCGGTATGAGAAAGAGGAGTCAGATAAACAAAACTCTGATAAAGAAGACTCTGAAAGAAGATAAATCTAATGAATAATATACAAGAGAAGATCAGTTTGACAGAGACCAGGAAGAGAAGCAACAAGAAAAGAAGGGTTATTTGGATCGCAGTTGGACAAATAAATCCCAGTTGCAAATAAATCAGTCGAAGGATAAATACTTAGATGTATAGAACAACTCTGGTCATACTTATAAATATGATTCATCAGAGTGGACTCAATCTAATGAAATCATTAGAGAGAAAAACTAGTAGACAAACCATGGTTCGACTAAGTCACAACAATGAAATTTCAGAGTACATGTCATTAATACAACACCAGCAACTAATACAAGTAATGCTAATGTTCCAACTATTCAAGTTAATGCAGATTCAGATACAACAACCACTTTAGCAACCAAGGAAAAGAAGAAGCATGTCAACATCACTACTAAGTATGCTAAGATTAAGCTTGCTACTAATATACAACCTTTTCAGGTTATGGAAATTTTTGTCAAAGTTGATAAGAAATCACTCCAAAAATAAAGAAAGACAGTGAGAGGTTTCATCACCTACATGAATTGTTACACGGTTTTTGTCACGCCTCCTGCACTTCCCTCGGACATACCTCGAAGTGCTTGAAACATAACCATTATACGATATAGTCATCCATTTATATAGATCGGATCCCTCCTAAGACTTTGTTTGGAAAATGTCTTGAGCTTCTCTTAAGAAATAACTCTTAAACCCTAATTTGAGCACCATCACTCTTATGAGGCTTAAAACCACGATGGTCACATGTTGTAATATGCCAGACCCGTGATGACGTCGATCTATTCTCTCATATACCCATGATGATCCCAAAAAGGTAATTTTCCCAAAGGAGATGAGAAGCTTCGTGATCTACCAACTTCCAGAGTGGCGAGCTAGAGGTGTTTTCACACAGATGAGGTTGAATCCTCTTAACTTGAACTCTTCGTCTTATCCCTATGAGCTACCTCCTTGAGATGTGGGCCGAATGCTATCTTTGGAGAAGTCCTAACTCCCTCTCCTAGTCTATAAATTTATCCTCTCCCATTCCCAAATGGTTGGACAGGTTAGAGGTTGGGTTGGTCTATGTCCATTTGCACCCCTATGACGAGCTTGTGCTTAGAGGTTATTCATTAGACTTGGAGAAGGAGCGTTTGGAGAATTTCTTAGCTTGGACTTGGATTACCACTCAAGGAGAGCCTTGCAACATCAAGGCTATGTTTGTAAGCTTCCATTTATTCTTTAAATAATATACAATTGCTCGTTCATCTTCCCAAATATATATGTTCATGTGTGTATTAGCTTAGCATTCCTTGATCAACTAAGTAGGTTATTATTGGATTTTCTATTGGTTTTTGGCATGCTTTGTTGTCTCTTGATCACCTTTTTAGGTACATAAGCACCGAAAAAAGAAGGAACAAGTCTGGGACACAGGCGGTTCGAGGATCTCAACAAAGGAAATCAGAATAGCATCAGAGTGAGGTAGGTCATCTCTCTCGTTCTACTTTTCAATTATAATTACACCATAAGGCGTTCCTCTGGGAAGAACTCCCCTCCAGTACCACTCTGTACCTTCCTGCGCCATTGATTTCGTTGTTAGACGATGAAATTAATATTCACCGTTTGATTCGAAGTGTTCGATTCATTATCCCCGCTCATCTTCGATTCATTATCCCCGCGCATCGCATCTGGCATCTGGCAAGCATGCGCTGCACTCCGAATCCTCCTGCGCTCTCTCATTTGTAAGTTATATTAAATTTACAGTCGTCGGAAACTCGGTGAGCACCTCCCTGAGGTTCGATGAGACTTTGGGTGGGCGAAGTTCTGAGGACTATTACACATTATTTTACATTATATTGTTTGGGCTAACCGTAACTATTGCTCTTTTTTTGCAGTTGAGGTTTTTCCGGCTTCATCCTTCCACGGGCCACATGAAATTTAAAGATTTCAAACCAGGTTCTTCTCTGCCAATTGTCTCATTTTTTTTTCTTATCCAGGTGCCGAAGGTAGTTTTCTTATAAATTTTAAAGCTACTTTTCCCTTTTTGTCGAGAAATTGATAACTTGCCTTCAACTGATTAGGGTTATTATATTCGGCTATTGAACAGACTGTGTATTTATATGTAATATTTTAATTAAGTGGTCTACGCCTTCTGCTCTGTCGGGATTTCATTATATATTCGTATATAGAATTTATGTTCGTTTTCTATAGAGAATCATTCAGCAATTTTATTGTTTGTCCAAAGTTGATATATGAATTTGTGAACTTACTTTCCGGGGCTTTTGCATTTCTAGAGAAGAAATCTAGATAGTTATAATCAGTTGTATTTTCTCAGCCCCTGATGTAAACTTAGGTATATTGTTTTACTTGGAAATCTCGATTACAAATCTGCTATATTGAGGAATAAGAATAATCAATACTACTTTTTTTTTTCTTAAATACATAAATTTCATGGCTACCAATAAAACCATGGGTTGAATAACAATTTCTCAGGGTTAGTTATTCGTCCGGGTTCAATGCTGAATGGTTAGCTGTAGTAGAGATAAAAAAATGTTATTTCCTTTGACTAAAAGAGGCATTCTTGTTAGTCAAATTTCCATTTTATTTTTCAGAATAAACACTACATATCACACTTCATCGAGTGTCAATTGTTCCCAATTGTTTGGTCTTCACAATTTAACTCTAGCTCTGTGTAACAATATATAGCAATCTTTATCATGATGTTATTACTTTAAATCTTTTGATACTACTCAACTCCAGTTTATAAGTGACTGTATGCTTTTACGATTAAACAATATTAACTAGCAAGTGACGGCGGGTTCGATACTAAGAGATTCTTCCTTTTGTTGTAACAGTCTCATTTTAGTGAGGTTAACTATATTTTTCTTATTTTATTTTGTTGTACAATTTATTTTAAAATTAACATAGTTTATTTAAGATTAACCTATCGAACTTAAAATTCTGCTTTCTATATATGGATCGTAATTATTTATATTATTATTTTACTGATATGGAAGACATATTGAATAGTAATGTTTTCTTATTAATTGGTATTCTAATAATTTAAGGACTGATTCTGGGCTGTCGATTTGTTGACTCTGCTCAGAAACTAACTCAAGTCCTTCAGAGTTATACCCCGATCCCACCATTACTGGATTTTCCTCATTTCTTTTGTTATCATAAACAACAATCAATTCAGCAAGTTCTGCTTAGTCGTTTTAATGGGATTGACATTAAATTGGTTCGGGTGTGTATTTTTGTTTGTGTTTTATAATAGTTTTTCAGATTATCGATATAGCTCGCGTGCAAAATCCAAAGAAAGAAATGTACCGAGGAATCTAACAAAAAGTTACCTTTGTTATGTTTGAATGTGTTTATCTATCTCCAAAGCTCTTTCCCCATGAACAACTTGTATCCTTCCATATACTCCTTTATGCTTGCTTGAATGGGATTGGCATTAAATTGGTTGGGGTGTGTCTTTTTATGTGTTTTTATAACAGTTTTTCATATTATCGATACAGCTTGCAAGCAGGAACAAGCGCCCTGATCTTCCTGTGCCGTGTGCAAAACCCAGAGAAAGAAATGCACTGAGAAAGATGTCATCTAAATTTCTAAAAATTTCATTCTTCAAAATTATCCAGAAAAGTCATTCTTTTCTGACAAAAAAGCCAATGTTTTTATGACAAAACCTTCTGCACTCTTCCTCTTCTTACTTAGGATTGAACTGACCAATTACTGAATTAATCTGAAGCCACTAATCATATATATATGATAGTACTGATCGTTCATATTTAAGCCCTAAGGCATTTCCCTCTGAAACCAGTTCCCCTCAGTGCACACTTGTCATCATTTTTTGTTATTTGATTCATCGTTAGACAATTGGATTATCCAGCTCCATTGGTTTAATTACACTTGACTCGTTGATTTAATTGCACCTGGTGGGTATTGTTTGGTTTATGGATTATCCAAATTCGTTGATTTGATTTAATTACACCTGACAGTATTATTTGGTATTGGTTATTAATTACTAACTGATTTTAACAACTCACAGTGAATTCGTTGGAGCAGCTTTGTTTACAGTAACTATTTTATTTGTTGCTATAACTGTGTGCAGAGGGGAAGACTCTTGGTTTTTGCCAAAGTTCTGTTGTTAGTGGTTTTAGAGACAATGATTTCCACGAGAAGAATCAAGTTGGAGATGTAGGAGAATAATATGATGCTCAACGATCATATGATGGCCCTTTGAGTGTTTTGGTAGCTACATTATTCTCCCGAAACATTCTTTAATATTATTTTTTCTTTTAAATGTGCTTTGATAGTTGAGTACGTGAGTCTGCAACTTTTCTCATTGTTACCATAGTAAATCCTATGATTCTTTAAACAAGAATTTATCCTTCATTGGATGAACATAGTGCTCACCCATATCCACATGAAGAAAGCAAGTTGGAAAGCATCTTGCAGAACATAAGTTAACCATTAAGAAATTGGTATTCCCATAAATACTCAGTGAATAGGATTTAGAAATACAATTTATTAATTGAAATTTAGAATGCAAATTATTTTTGATACCTGGAAAAGAGTGAAATGGATCAAGAAAAAGATAAGTTGAGGGCGATTGAACCAAAACAGTTTATTTGTTGGCTACACAGTTGGGGTTCCTTTAACTACAACATGCCTCCCTTGAATTTTTAAGGCCAACTCTATTATTATAACTTGTAGCTTTGTTCCAACCAACAAAATTATCTGTATATTTTGGAGATAAAATGACATAAAACCCAAAGAATTCAATCGAAAAAACTGTCATGATTATTATCTCCCATTATCAATAATTCAGTGTCATATAAGTCCAAGATTTTTGTGCACTTACACCTAAGGGAACTAAAAAGAGACAAAAGAATGAATACCACCTTGCTCACAGAAATAAATCCAAGCAAAAAGAGGATGTTAGCTTAAACATTAGCAGAAACTCCTTTTAAGAATATGTAGATTGAAGTCATTGGATGCAGAGATAGAGTGTTGAAGATTTACCATACGCATTGAGAAGCAAAAAGATTACAGAAAAACCCTCAATGGAGGACTGTAGATAACCCTTTGTAAACCTTCTTAGTTCCTCTTTTCTTATTGCCCTTATTCATCTTACTAACAAGGACAACATTCTAATCCTCCTCAATACCTACAATAGTATTCAGTATTGTCTCATTTTAGTTGAAGTCATTCCATAGCTTGCTAAAAATGGGAAGTTTTTTTTGGTCCAAATTGGGATACCCGTCTCAGAATTTTTAATTTTTATAGAGACTGCTAAGGCCTTAGAATTTCATCATTGCCATGAACCACCTATTTTCCACAGAGATGTAAAATCTTCAAGCATGTCAAAGTACCAAATTTTGGGCTTTCAAGATTTGTACCAGGTTTGTAATTTTAAATTTTTTCTTTTTGGGACAACGCAGTAAATTTAAGTTTATAGCGAGGTAATGTCTATATGGATGGAACTCTTGTGAATCGATTTCAAACACCAAAACATTCCATAAACTGAGACTTGTTTTTATTATTATTTATATTTTGTTATACTAAAATAGTATGAATGATAGCTTCCAAAAAAATTTAAACACGAAAAACACTGTTACATGTACACTTTTATTTACTACATATAATAATATAATAATATTTATAACCACATAACCCTCCAATACATATCCCTTAATAGATGTATATGTAGTATGGCTCCTCTGCCTCTTTCTCGGTGATTTTCATTCCAAGTCAATATCACAACTGCACTTACATACACCCAATATTTAAGCAGATAGACAATTAAAATCACCAAGGATAAGTAGAGAGATAAGTAAAATCTATTGTAAAAATAAAGCAAAGAAAAAATCCATTGATGAGAGTAAAGCGGAAGCCAAAGTTACTATGGTGTGAAAGGTCGAGGCTCCATACTTTGGCATTTGAGGTTTTAGTGGGCAAGTATCACTTCGAAGAGTTATGGTATATTATAATGGAAACCAATTTATTAGAACCGAATAGAGGAATAGGAATTCAATATGCCATCTAAGAAGAGATAGAAGACCATCATGTTGGATGTTGGAAATGGTGTGCATAACGTCGGATAGCACTTGCATATTCTTACTCATTGACACAACTCATTTCCCTCAAAATTGGTAGATACATTTTGCCCTTCAATATGTTAGCTTTGTAATATTGTTGGTTGGTTTGTAGTGTAATGCATGGCATGAATACAATCATGATGAAACAGAGAATAATATGATGCTCAACAATCATATCATGGCCCTTTGAGTGTTTTGGCCGTTACATTATTCTCCCGAAACATTCTTTAATATTATTTTTTTCTTTTAAATGTGCTTTGATAGTTGGGTAGGTGAGACTGCAACTTTTCTCATCGTTACCATAGTAAATCCTATGATTCTATCAACAAGAATTTATCCTTCATTGAATGAACATAGTGCTCACCCATATCCACAAGAAGAAAGCAAGCTAGAAAGCATTCTGTAGAACATAATTTAACCGTTAAGCATTTGGTATTCCCATAAATACTCTGTGAATAGGATGATAAATACAATTTGTTAATTGAAATTTAGAATGCAAATCATTTTCATACCTGGAATAGAGTGAAATGGATAAAGAAAAGGATAAGTTGAGGGCGATTGAACCAAAACAGTTTATTTGTTGGCTGCACAACTAGGGTTCCTTTAACTACATCATGCCTCCCTTGAATTTTTAAAGTCAACTTTGTTATTATAACTTGTAGCTTTGTTACAACCAACACAATTATCTGTATATTTTGGAGATAAAATGACATAAAACCCAAAGAATTCAATCAAAAAAATTGTCATGATTATTATATCCCATTATCAATAATTCAGTGTCATATAAGTCAAAGATTTTTGTGCACTTACAACTAAGGGAACTAAAGAGAGACAAAAGAATGAATACCACCATGCTCACAAAAATATATCCAAGCAAAAAGAGGATGTTAGCTTAAACAACAGCAGAAACTCCTTTTAAGAATATGTAGATTGAAGTCATTGGAAGTAGAGATAGAGTGTTGAAGAATTACCATACACATTGAGAAGCAAAAAGATTACAGAAAAATCCCACAATGGAGGACTGTAAATAACCCTTTGTAACCCTTCTTAGTTTCTCTTTTCTTGTTTCCCTTATTCATATTACTAACGAGGACAACATTCTAATCCTCCTCAATACCTGCAATAGTATTCAGTATTGTCTCCTTCTAATTGAATGAGTATTCAGTATTGTCTCCTTCTAATTGAAGTCATTCCATAGCCTGCTAAAAATGGGAAGTTTTTTTGGCCAGATGGCATAGACAAAAAGCTTCCAAAAACAACAAGACCTATTTAATGCAATGGGCATTGGGTACTAGCTCTTTACCCTTCAACGACTAATTTTTATCTTCAATGATTCTTTATGTCTCACAATGCTTCTCGAATCTATGCCTTACGGCGTTTCCTTTGCAACATTTGGTGCAAATGCTAGTTTAGGAAGATGTCTAACTGATTATCACTTCAATTGCTAGACCCACTCATTAGACTATAGGGGTCATCTATGTCTATAGAGAGGATTAATCTTTTCAACAAAATAGTGACTCCGTTGGGGAGCCTATGACCCTTTCCATCCAATATTTCACCCTAATCGTTTGACTAGTTTGACCAACCGTCGAATTTTCAGCTTGTCTACATTAGCCTAGGTTTATACCATCACTGGTTACTACCTTAGCTTGCTAGGTTTTGATTTTTTCTTGGAATCTTTTTAGTTTTTTCCCATATTCCTCACCCATCTTGGGTTTAACCTTTACATTCGCGATGGAATCGTGGTTTTTACCTTTATAGTCGTAATGAAAAAAAAATTCGTTCATTTTTTGGTCGTGTTGAAATCATCACTACTTTTTCTATACAAAGTAGTGATGACATCGTGGGTTTCCCTATGCAAAGTAGTGATAATCGCATGTTTGGGTATGTAAAGTAGATATGGTCCTTGAATATGAGAATTTTTTAGGTTCTTCCTAAGAATCCAGTGTGTCTTTGCCCCTAAGGTATTTTTCCATCCTATATTCTTGGATTTGTCAATGTTTTGATTCATTTCCTTGATTAATTTGTAAAATCTCTCTCGTTCGCTTGGAAGTGAAATATGACTGAGTTCTAGGGCTTCTAGTCAATTGGTCATCACTTGCTTCTTGTTGGTGTCATTGATATGCTTATTTTACTAATTGATTAAGTGTTGTTTTCTATGGAAATCATTGAAAACATTGTTCTGAATTTGTTTTAGCTTGTACTTCGAAATTTACTTTTCGTGGAAATGCAGTAGATTAGTTTCATTGAAAAGTTATTTTTTGAGATTCATCATTGAGAATAGATTAAATTTTTTTAGTGATTGAAAGAAAAATATTGTATTATGTGCATCAAATCATTCAAAATGAAAAACAAAAAGCATAATTCATATAAGTGCATAATTGTAAATTAAAAATCAATTTTCTTTCAAAAGTTGCATTTAGGATAGTGAAAAGTGAAAATATCTTTTACTTTCGACATTGCATTTGGAAGATGAAAGAAAGTTAGTGGAAGGCGTTTTTCATGATTCATTTTGTTTGATGGATTATTGATTGAAATTTCTTCCCTTTCTTAGTCTAGCTTTCATAGAAACGAAAGTTTTATTTTTCTGATATAGTTGCATCATAGGTGTTCGCATGGCATTGCTAAGGCCTTGAAAGTGAAACATAATGTCAAGATCAAATTTAAAATATATCAATTAATCTAAGGAACATTTGAAACATTAACGCTCATACTTAGTGGTCTAGGCTCGACACGTGTTCCAGCATCTTTAAAACTTGGAAATAATCATTCGCTCTTGCATTAGACAGTGCTAGCATGAACTTGTGCTCCCCGTAATGTTGAGTATATAAAGGAAGACCCCCATAGTTTGCAAACCTTTATCCATAGGAAGCTGAGTCTTCTTCCTTGTAAACATGATACACCGAACACAACATTTGGGTATATTTCCTGCCTGTATGTCAAGCCCTTGGTAAATTTATTTGCTGAGGTGTATATTGCAGTTCATGGTTACTTGGTACTCCTTTTGCCTAGAGTTACCTAGGTAGTCATTTTGATATTTTCTGACTCCTTAAATTTGAAAATATCATCAAGCAATTTGTTCTTTCGAGCTCGCTAAACCAACGAAACTGACTAGAGTCACCTTTTCATCCTTTTCTTGACTCTTAAAACATCAAAAGGTAAAGATTTTGTTTCAAATTCTAAAATTAATTGACCACAGAACAAACATCCTTCCTGTGGAAATACTCCTTAGTAGTTCTTAGGTTGATACCAATGGCAACATTTCCTGATTCTACGAGTCAAGGAAACCCCTCTGATGGGAATCCTAGTCCATTTCCTTCTTTTAGAAATACTGGTGTTACTTATATAGCAACGGTGTCCCTTCCTGGATTGACCATTGGTTTGCCAATTTGATTATTTTCGAACACAATGGTCACGAGTGTCCAAACTACTTTTCAACTAAGTTATCCTCTGCCTGAACAAAATCAACCTCATGTTGATCCTATTATCATTCTTCTGGATCTCCAAGGCTAAGGAAGAGTCTCGTTGAGGTAACCAAAAACTGACCTTTTGACTTGGTATCTAGCCCTACCAAGCTGGAGAGGGCTCTCTCCACAAAATCACAACCAAGAGGGTTGGATGAATTAGGGTTTTAGGCTAGTTATGATGTGTAGAAGGGTTTGATTGTTTGAAATTGGGTTGCTGGATGAGGATTAGGTGAAAGAGACTAGGTCAGGGAAAATAAGCGTATGATTGGATACATCCAATGGAGAAAGGTAGGTAGACACTCAAACATTTTAAGTTTCTTTAGTGAGATGGATCAGGCTGGTGAGATGCTAGAAACAAAAAGACAAGCATGTATTATTTCTAAACTAAAGAAAATGGAAAATTATGAAGATTTCCCCAAAACAGAGAATGTAAGATGTATTTTGCTCATCAACTTGAAAATCAACATATCATAGAAGTGAAATGAAACATGAGAGTAAAAAAATTTCAAACATATGCAACATAAGAAGAAACTATGTCAAAATTCCATACTACAGGTATTCCATCAAAATAGCTGCAACTCATTCATTAAATTCTGCCAAATATTGATTTCACAAGTGCCTTTGATCAATACAACAACATCCAACTTGTGAAATGAATCCATAAATGATAGATATAACCATAAAATAAATTCTCCCATCCTCAGGGGTCAAATCCATGAGCTAAGGAGTTGTTCCACCAAAATTTGAACTGAAACCTAGAGTGTTGGGAGGTTAAACTGACTCATCCCTCACGTTTTGGAAACTGATTCATTACATCACAAAAAGGGTTTTCACCTAATGTATTTACCCTCGGTAACTTTAAAAAATAATTATTACATTTAAATACATCAATTACATTGGTGAAAACATGATTTTTCAAGGTGAAACTATCAAAATGGAGAAAATTTACAAAATCATGAAACTCATAAAATTTGTTCCAAAAGCACAGTGCCACTGTCCTAAGTGCAACGCAAAATTTAGCTCCACTTTTGAGGTGGTTCCCGGTGTCCAAATTTAGCTCAGGATGGTTCATTAGAAATATTGTCCTATCTAGTTTCTATATCTACCTTTAGTTTCCAAAATGGTCAGGGTTTGACCCTCCAAAATTGGATTCTCCCAAATCTAGGAAAAAACACAGCCCCAACCTCCAAAACAGGGCAGAAACATGATTTTTTGGGTGTTTTTTGACCCTTTGACTACCCAGTTGACCCAAAAAAGCTTAGAAAACTGGTTTTCCTTACTGTATTTGGCCTTCTAAATCTAAATTTGGTGGCTATTTTACATTTGGAGGCCTATAGGAAAAGCGCAGCGCCTAGGGCGCTGCGCTTTTGGCACTATGACTAGTGCAAAAATTGCCAAAAATGCAAAAAACTCCAAAGATTTCAAAATTGTTCAAAATTATTGAAACTTTGATCTGTGGAAGGCCGATGAGGTATGTTAGGCAATGAGTGATTCTTCAGCAAGGATTTCAAGCTTGTCTTCCTTCTTTTGCTTGGCTAGGGTTTCAAATCATGTTTTGACATTTTGGAGCTTGGACCTTGCAATTGAATTTTTCTTGAAGTAATGTTTGGCCATCAATCTTTGTAAGTCATTGTCCCTTTTTGACTTCTTCAATAGCTTCTAAATATTCTCATTTACCCTTTGAAATCAATATTCCCAATCCTTATCGTGCGTGATGGCAAACTGTTCATTCAAAGTGAGCTTATTAGTAAGTTCAACTTCCTTTTTCCTCTTTTGTGTGGCCTCCTCTGTTCTCTGTCCTCATATACTTTTCTATCCTCCTCTTCCATATAGTCTCTTTCTTCCTCCATATTGTTTGGTTAATAAACCTTAGGGATAAGGTAGGTGGGAATGGGAAGTGGAAGTAGGTCTAGGGAATAGGGATAGGGCTATAGAAATTTGAGGAGATGAAGGCGATGGATTTTGGAACCATGGGAGGTGATAGGAGGTGAAAATGTCAAGGGATTTTGGAATGATAACTAAATTACAGGTTTATGAAAGAGGCTTGTTAGGAATTTTGGAAACCTAGGTTTTACGGTTTTATGAGAAAAGTGTTTAGGGACTAGGAAATGATAGTGTAAGGGTAGGGATGGGCTTAATGGTGAATTAGGAAGTTGTTGTAGGGTCTATGGGAATAAAATTTGGGATAGGGATGGATTTAGGGTTTTTTCACTTGCCCAAGTGCCAATTTTTCTTAGGAATCAAAACACTAAAAAAAATGGTGTTCAGGAGTGAAAAGAGGTGGAAAATTTGTGTGACTTACTTGATCAAAGAGGAAACAAGACTTTGTTAAAGTTTTGATAGAATTTGGAAGTGTTTTGGTGCTTTGGGGGCTCGCTGGGAAAAAGCACAGTGCATTGGGCAAAAGTGCAGCACCTTGCCCAGAAGCGTAACATCTGTGTAAAAAAAAGGCATCGACCATAGATCTAAGCATAATGCCTCCCTGCTAAGCATAATGCCAAGAAATGTTTTTCCTTTAAACCTGCAAAATCGACTTTTTTAACCAAGGGAGTATGAGCTTGACCTTTGAGAGTGAAAATGAATTTGCTTTTGATGTCTTGGTGGCCTTTATACTTCATGAAATGTATGATTTGGGCCTTGGGACCACTTTCTTCCTTTTTTCATTCACCTTACTCTTGGAAACTATACCTTTACACATGGCTTTTTCTTTGACAAATTGATCACTTGATATACATCGAGAACACTTTGACCTGATGACTGATGTACATTCAACAAGGTATGACAGTGTGCCATCAAGTAATGAAATTTAAGGGAGAGTGATGTTTTTTTACTAGGGCTACCATCAGTCAGTAAATTTTTGAATGATGAACTAGTCGAATGACAAAAATTTCTGAGTGGGACCCTAATATGATATGGAAATAGGATTTTTTTATCACTGATCGCTGGATGCAAATACTGACAATAACGAATCCTAAAGTTGAAACCTTGCCTTCTTTGCCTGTTTCTTCACCCCAAAGTCTAAATTCTAGTAACCACGAAGTTAAGAATAAGAAGAAGAGGACGAAAAAGAAGAAGAAAAATAAGAAAGGGGGCAACCAAGCAATCATTGTTATTGATGCAACTAATGAAAAAAAATCTTCCAACAAACCCCAGAAAGTAAAATTCCCTTGCATGTTATGTAAGGGTGACCACCTTCTTCGGAATTATCCTAGTATTCCCGAGGTATTAGAAGTGTGGTCCACATGTTCACATCAACCTTTGTCATCAGCCTTTGGTGATCATGCTAGTGACAAATATTTAACTAGCAAATCCCATGGGAAAAAAGTGAAAAGTCAAATTTCCATGTAAGTTGTGTGAAGGTAATCATCCCATTCACCTTTGTCCTATTATGGATGAAGCTTCCAAAGAGTTAGAAAACCTTACATCTTCTCTTCCGACTGGGCATCAAAAGCTTTCCCCATATCCTTTACTAGTTGATCCATTTATTGATCACAAGTTATCTTTCATCAACCCCTCTCTCTCTCAAAGAGAGTCTTGTGGGTTCATTCTCGACCAACCATTGGTTGAGAAGATGGTAGAATTGGTTCCACCTTTAGTTAACCATACCTTTCTGGTAGAGAGTGAACCTCATACTACTCAAGTTCTTCGAGTTTCTTCAGTTTCGAATGAATTGCAGGGAAATTCTCCCTTCTCGAGGTGCATGAGAGCAGTTCTCATGTTCCCATAGAGCAAGTGTGCAACTCTCATGTTCCTATGACACCCCATCCAAGTAGTTTAGTCACTTCTTTTGATTGGAGTCAATTGGAAGAATATCACCTTCCATCTTATGTGCCTTTATATATTACAGTATAGGCTTACCATATAGCCATACCTAGCATAGTGATAGACGAGGGTGCATCTATTAGTATCCTATCCTCAACTGCTTGGCATGCTTCAGGTTCTCCTCAGCTTGTCCCCGTCACCTAGAATATGTTAGCTTTTAACAGAGGAACCAGTTAACCATTAGGGACCCTTCCTAAGTTTCCTATTACTTTAGGAGGAATGATTGTCTATATAGAGATGATGGTTTTACAAGGCCCTTTAGATTTTAATCTACTCCTTGGCCGTGACTATGTTTATGTCATGGGAGCTCTTGTTTCTTCGCTCTTTCGAGTGATGCTTTTCCCACATGAAGGAAAAATTATGATCATTTCTCAGGTTACATTCATTGGTCCTTAATCATCTCCCACAAAACCATCATCCCTAAATTGTTTTTATGTGCAAGAAGTATCACCCCTGCCACAGGTTAATTATGTGGCCACCTGTTCCATGCCCACATCTATTGATGATCTAGTAGGTGATGTTGTACACCATGTATTGGGGGAATTGGAACCTAATTTTTCATTTGGATCCCTAGACATGTATTACTTCTGGAGTGTTTTTCTCCCATCAAATGAGAAACTCTTGGAAGTCATGGCCCCTTTTGGTCTATGATCAAAAGGATATGAAGCATAGTTCCTTATCTTGTGTCAAGCTCGTTAAAAAAGGAAACAAGGGATGGAGAAAATTTCCTTGTCTTGTGTCAACCTCGTTAAAAAATGAAACAAGGGATGGAGAAAAATTCCTTGTCTTGTGTCAAGCTCGTTAAAAAAAAATGAAACAAGGACCTTCGAGCAAAGTTCCTTGTCTTGTGTGCTTCTTAAAAAATGAAACAAGGGTTGGAGCAGAGTTGCTCGTCTTGTGTCATGCTCCTATAAAAATGAAACAAAGGATATGAGAATAGTTCTTTTACTATCTCAACCTCGTTAAAAAATGAAACATCGATCATGAGGATTGTTCTTTTAATATGTCAACCTCATTAAAAAATGAAATCAGTGTCATTAGCATGGTTCTTTTCCTGTGTCAATCTTGTTAAAAAATGAAACAAATCCCCTTCCAATTCGAGTCTTTGATTAGATCTCATAAAATCCTAGTTGAGTCTTTCACTTGATCTCGTAAGTGAACCTCCATTCCATCCACTTAGGTGAATGAAATGAAGCTTGGGGGGGCATGTAACTTGAATTGAGTCATTATGCTGGGGGCATGAAAACTTCTCTCAAGCATAGTTTGTTTCTATTTCAAGCTTGTGTGAAAATGAAACCAAATCCAAGCATAATTTTTTCTCATGTTTCAAGCTTCTGAAAAATGAAACCATCTTCAAGTGTACTCAAGCATAGTTTCTAATGTTTCAAGCTTGTGTAAAAATGAAGCCATTCCCACTTACATCTCATGATTTCCATTTCTATCAGCCTTTTTTCTCAATGAGCCTTGGTTCTTTCATTCCATTGTCACCATCTCCTTAGTCGATCATTCGTTTTCACTTGGTTGTTTTACCATTTCCTGAGGAGAATTTGTGATGAGTGGTCTTATTAGCCAGCCTCTTGACCATTACATGTTTTGAGTACTTCCATCATGACTAGAACCAATTGTGTTGGCTTATATGGCCCTGACCCGGGTTCGAAAGAGTTATTTAGCTAAACAAATCCCACAGCTGCCGACCCTTTTTGTAACAACCCACAGAGCGCAGACTGAAGTCTCACCCGAGGTAGCAGGGGAGGGTGTTGGAACCATGTTTTCACACCCTAGGGATGTCTTGGTGTGGTCTAGAGGTTTCACACACTGGTTTAAAGCTCCGCATTACTCGGTATTTGCACAGATCCAGATTTATCATATCTTTCTTATTAGTGCGCTATTCCATTGGAGGATGCAGATACAACTTAACAAGATCTTTAAGAAAACATTTAACCAAAACAACTGATTCGCGCATTAAAATGAACCTAAATTTACATTCATTCATACAATAAGCAGATTAAATTAAACATATATTATGAAAGTCAGATTCGCGACAGCTCAGAAGGAACACAGAATTTCAGAAGAAACTTATCTTTATTTCCACTTATCCTCAATACATCAAGATCCATCTTGCACACTCAGCTGCAGGGGTTCGTACACATAGCTGCGGAATTTCCAGGCCTCTGTGCACGCAACTGTAACGCCTCTATCTACTATGCCACCCCTTGACTCAGACTTATAGATGCTTTTAGACTATCTTCTTCTAAAACCCATTACTTTTCATCTTTTTCCCAACAGAACTGCCTTTCCCTCATAGAGTTGTGCTCTTGTTATACCCTTCCTTGGCCCGTGATCCATGCACAGTCCGACTCTATTTATTTTTCTTTACATTATTTTTGAGCGGACTACACTTTGACTGAATCCTATTATACTTTGCGCTTTGCATACTTTAGCGTTTTTACAATAATTTAATCCTAATTTTTGGGCTTTTTGCCCCAAAACCATTACACAGGACCTCCGTGACCCAACAATTCCCCAACACAATCATCGTGACTCATCTCGAGTCACTTGCCAGTGTGGCTAGACACTCTGCCATGGATTTGTGGTTCACCTTCCTTTGAGTGGCACTTGCCATCCTGCTGCTCCTTCATTGTCTCCTACAACGCTTCGTCCAGCGCCTGCTTAAGTGTTTCTACCACGTCTTGCAATCGATAATGCTTATTCTACTCTGCTCAGTTAACATAGAACACCCCCATATAGGATTTTAATGTGAGCAGTGGAGCCGCATACGAGACCTCCTGGTACCACCGTAGCTACTTCCGACCTTCATATCTTCTCTTTGCACCGTCTGCTACAGCGTGTGTTGCAATTTTGCAAGACCCTGGTTGCTGTCCGCAAGATCCCAATATTTGAGGGACATTAGAGAGGACTTATTAACTACAGATCTACTCGTGGTCATCGTCTATCCATCATTTTTTTGTTCTGTCATAGTGCATCGACCTGTCCCTAGGCGAGGCAACAACATCCGAACCAATTATGCTTCGTGTTCCCTCTTTTCCAGTACATCCCCTACTAGTGATGCGGCAGCCTATGGGATAGCCACAACATTCAACACCATACTCCTTAGAGAGTCTCGCTTCTTCATTGGCCAAATCACTACCATTGGTCGCATGCCTTGTTCAAAGCTAATGAACAACTTCATATGCATTTCCAAAGTGTAGGTCACCCTTGATGATTTATAAGCCATGCGAATTTCAAATTCACTGCTTACCACCTATTCCAGCGCATGTAAAATTATGATTAAAATTTGTGGTAGCTCGTTTGATATCTGGCTCGTACTATTTCTCTTAATTGCCCGCCGCCCACTCCCTTTTGCAATAATGTAGACATCTTGTCATGAATAGTGATATCAACGGTCATCATTTCTTATATCAATGCATCTACATGATCCTTTTCACACAACCATGATCCTTATGTTTGGTCAAATGTACATGCACCGTAGTACTTGTGCATCTGTCCCTTAGGCTGCTTTATCATCCCACGCTCTCTTCCAACTGGGTGGAGCAGTGAGACCATCCTCTCTTTGGCTAGTTAGGCGGTCGACCTGCCTATGTAGAGCTTTAGATGACTACCATTCACTCTGTTTGGGAAGGGGTCTCCTTGAGTTTAGTCAGCTAAACCATGCCCCCATCGGTAACTTCTTTGATGACATAGGGTCCCAACTAGTGCATACATAGTTTACCTGGGAATTTTTCGAACTTACTATCATAAAGCAATAATAGATCATTTTCCTTGAAGTTTTTCACCTTGATATGGCGATCATTCCACGCTTTCTCGCGTTGCTTCTGTACCTGTTGATGGAATCCAGCCAGAAAGCATTCCTCCTCCAATTATTCTAGTTGTGTGAGCCTTTCTTCAAATGCCTTGCGTTCTTCCATACCTGTGATCGCTGCGATCTGCAGACTAGGCACAATATATTCCATAGGCATAACGGACTCCTTACCATAGACTAAGATAAACAGTGTTTGGACTATCATCTTCTTGCATGTAGTTCGGTATGCCTATAGCACAGTAGCGATGCACAAGTCCCAGTCATTTCGTCGCACATTACAGACCTTAGTCAACACGGTCTCCAAAATTTTGTTGAAGGCCTCGACAATCCAATTTACTTACAGATGGTAGGGCGTACTCTGTTGGTGATATATCTGAAATTCCTCAGTGAGTGCGCTGATTGTTTCATTCAGGAAATGCGTTCCCCTATCACTCATGAGAATTTTGGGGTAGCCAAACCTAGTCAGTACATTCTCAAACAAGAATTTTGTTGTTGTCGCAGCCGTGCAATCCTTAACTGGTTGTGCCTCTACCCATCGGGTCAAATATTTGGTCACAGTGATGATGTAACGCGCGCCCATATTTCCTCATGGTTCAATAGGCCCGACGAAGTCGATTCCCATTTCTCAAATGGTTGTAGCAACATCTGTGGTTGAAGGGGAATTTAATCCCTCCGCGATGGTTTGCCCATCCATTAGCATACATCATAGGCCCAACAGTATGCTTTCGAATCTTGATGTAGAGTGCGCCACCATAATCCGGTGTGAAGAATATTCTGGGTTGTGGCACGGCCAACATAATGTCCGCCAACAACCCCTCCATGTGCTTCAGCTAGGATCTGTCCGCACTCGAATTCTAGTACATATCTATGCAATATTTTGTCATTTCCCATCTTGTAGAGGTGGCCTGCAATTACGGTAAAATTTGTTGTGTGTATCACTAATTGCTTGTTTTGCTAGATAGAATACCCATGTGGTGCAGTGCTCGTGGTTAAAAAGTGGATAATATCTTCAAAGTGGCCATCTGCAATGTGCACGACATATAACTGGGCGTCTGGGAGTCCCTCGTCTAGGTTTGTTGGTTCTTCACCGGTCTCAATTTGGGACAGGTGATCCAGACCTGCATTCAGACATCCCGGCTTTACAACAACCTCAAAGTCATATTCTTCAAACAACAACAACCATCGACAGATACACCCCCTCAACATAGGCTTATTCACTAGGTACTTAAGCATAAAGTGATTAGTATACATCTTAAATTGTCCTCCAAGCAGATAGTGACGGAACTTTTGGAGCACGTATACCATCGCCAATCCCTCATGTTCCATAGTAGAGTAATTCCTTTTTGCTTTAGACAACCTGCAGCTTGCAAATGTAGTCGGGTGCTCGATGCCCTCCACTCCTTCTTGAATGAGTATTGTACCCAACGCGATACACAATGCATCGAAATGTACATGAAATTCAACGTCCCACTTTGGAAAGACCAAGATAGGGGAAGATGCCATCATTTCCTTAAGCATTTCTAGGCTTTTGTTACATTCCTCATTCTAGCAATACATAACGTCCTTCTTCAGTAACTGTTCCATTGGAGCTGTGATCTAGGCATAAATTTTTATAAATTTCCAACAGTAGCCCATGTATCCTAATGTAGCGTGTAGTTGCTTTACACATTTTGGTGCTTGTAGATTTAGTATGATAGCGATCTTTGTCGGATCTAGCATCAGTCCTTGCTTACAAACCACATGGCCCAGCAAGTTCCCGAAAGGGACAAGGAAAGTACACTTTTTTAGGTTGAGCACAATCTGGTGTCGGTGGCAGGTATCCAACATCAATTGTAAGCTCGCGACATGTTTCTTAACCAAGCCAAATATGGTCTAGTCATTCAAGTAGACTTCTAAGAACTTGTGGATAAATTCCTTTAATACGGCTACCACAATATGAGGAAATATCGCCAGCGCATTCTTCAGCCCAAAGGGCATTACTGTATACTAAAAACAACCCCATTCGGTAGCAAACGTTGTCTTGCTCTGATCCTCTGGTGCGATCTTGATCTAATGGTACCCGGAGAACCCGTCTGTGAAGGAGTATGCTTTGTACCTGCCCATATTTTCTAGTATCTCATCTATAAAGGGTGTTGGAAATGGATCGATAACACAAGCATCATTGAGCTTCCGTAGATTTATGCAGATGCAGATCTCACCCTTCCGTTTCTTCTCCCGTACGACCATAGGGCTTACCTAGTCGGAGTCCTCGACTGGTTCAATAATGCCTGCTGCCAGCATCTTCTCCAATTCTTTGCGGAACTTTGCTTTGTATTTTGGATTCAATCAGTAGGGTCGCTGTTTCATTGACTTTGCATTTGGCTTCAAAGTTATCTTCATCATTCCTAAGTCTCCTAGAATCCCTTTCAGCTCCGTAATTTTTCTAGGGAATAAATTTTAGTATTCTTGGAGCAACTCGATGACCTTTTCCACTGTGGCATCATCCCAATAGTCCCCAATCATAGCACACTTTGGCTTTTCCTCTGTTCCGATATTCACTTGCTTTGTTTTTAATGGTGCTGTGATTTTTGGATCTTCTATCTCGGGGCTGCGCACCTCACAACTCCCTTCGGATTCTGGTATATTGATGTTACACAGGTCATCATCATCATCTTCTACTTGTACATTGTAACATGCTAAGGCCTAGCTCAACTGTCACGACTAGTCTGATGGAATGACTTCTTCGGGTTCCGAAAATGTTCTGAATATGTTCATTTTTATCAGCTATAATGCAACTTCCATGGTATCCATCCATTGGTCTTCAAAAATAAATGTCGACAGAAACCCTTTGCGTAGTATATCCCACTTTCCAGTGCCATATCACAGCTCTATTTCCGTATACCAGTTCCATGGAATGACATCCAGGGTATGATAAAATAACTTCACCCATTCCGGTTGAGGCTCCGCATCATAAGCTTTGGTCCATTTGGTTAGGTGCAGGTGTGAATCATCATGGCCATCGTATTTCTTCATTATTCGTAGCTTTGGGTTCCCAAATCTTATCTACATCATGCACCTGGAACTTCACCAATTTTCAAAGGTCCCTTCATGGGTGTCCTACGAACGTGCTAGTGTTGCGTGCAATGTCCATTTTAGTGCATCAAACCGTTGGTATTTTGGTATCGTGCTTTCGAATTTATCTAGGAATTCATCCACTATTGTGAGCCCATCATACATCGACAACTCGGTTTTGAGCTTTAACGCAATACAGTAATTTCGTCATCATATTGCAGTGTAACGTGGTTACCCTTTTCACCCTGTTTCGCCATCGCTCGTCCTCTTCCTTTGAATCACTGGTGCATGAGCAAGCGTAGCCTCGTGAGAGTCTCTACTCCTCCTTCGGCCTATTTGCAGCAATTTTGTAGATACAATCCAATGCACCGTCCTTTTCTTTGTTGCTCACAAGTTCTGTGTAGCACGATCCATCTATTGGATCTAGCAGAATGACTACACGGAGCGACCTCTTCTCAAATATCATCTTCCTCTGTTTAAGGTCAATAACCCCATTCATGTCAGTGGCCCAGTCTATCCCTAGCAATGTAGGGTACATGCTACTCTCATCCATGATTTCAATAACTTCAAAATCCATCTGGGTACTTGCGCCATCAATATCTACTATAATTCCTTGCAGTCTTCCCATGGGCAAGATCTTCTGTTGATTAGACGCCCGCAATTGGATAGGAGACCATTGTAGTGTAGGCTTACCCATGCATTCCCAAGCCTATTTAGGCAATATGTTTGCATCCGAACCTAGGTCTAGAATGACCTGATCCATCTTGTAGTCACCAATCCATGCTGTTAACCGCATCTCTCGACCCGTCCGTGATGCGTGTCTTCCTAGCTTCCAGAATGTGCGAGGTTCACCCCATCCTACACATCTATTTATCACTTCATGTAACCCTTTAACTACCCTGTTGTCACAAAGCAGTTTCATGCATGTCTCTAAGAAGGTAGTCAGCATCGAAGGATCCCTAGCTAGCTCAAGTTGATCCCTACTGCCATGGGTAGAGACGCCCGTGAAGCTTTCCCTAGCTTCCATATTGTTCTCCCTATTAATTGCTCCTGTGGCTACACCACTCTGCACTACCATGTTTACCATGGGTTCATTGTCGCATGGTTCAGATCTCATCATTAGCACTTTTTGCACTGTTGTAGGAGGTGTTACCTTCTTGTTGCGAATATGTGCTATCAGCATGGGGTATTCTTGTTGGGATGTGTTATATTCTTTCCACGACTAACCCACGTAGTGAACCGGGGGGTTAGAGGGGGGGTGGAGCCCACCCTTCATTGTGCCGATTGCGCAGCGGAGGGGTTGCAGCCCCCCTTGTCTAGGGGGTTTGAGGGGGATGGGTAGCCCCCCTCTACGGGGTCCGGGGCAGCGCCCTGGGAAATTTTTTTTTGGACCCTATATTAGGTTGGGCGAACCTACCTATGGTTTTCGGTCCATGGTATTGGATGCTTCGGCATGTATAAATATGTGTTGTAACATTGAAAGGAACATAATGAAAAATCAAGCTGGTAGTCTCGATTTTGCGATCCAGTGGGAAATCTCTATGTATATGTGTTTTATGTGTTATGTTCTCGCATTTTTATTTTTCCTGTGATTTAGAATTCGTATGTAGGTAATTTCTGTAGGGGGTTAAAACCTACATTTGGTATCAGAGCTAGTTTGGCTTCAAGGGGACGCCTTTGTTGCTGAGGGGTTTTTCTCGGTCCTCTGGTAGACCCTGTTCAATGGGAGATCTGCGAGATCGATTCTGGTGGTGAAAGAAGATGGCGAGCAGTGGAAAGATAGAGATTGAGAAGTTCAATGGTCAGAGTTTTGAGTTGTGGAAACTCAAGATG